>PVJD01020105.1:0-10208 GCA_004026545.1 Mormoops blainvillei
TGCAAGTCCAGGAAGTGCTGAGAGTCCCAATCAAGTTGGACCCAAAGGGGACCACGCCAAGACACATCATAAGTAAAATATCAAAGGTTAAAGATAAAGAGAAAATTTTAAAATCAGCAAGAGAAAAGGAGACAGTTCCCTACACAGGAGTTCCCATCAGACTATCCTCTGATTTCTCAAAAGAAACCTTGTAGGCAAGAAGGGGCTGGAGAGAAGCATTCGAAGTCATGGAAGACAAGGGCCTGCATTGAAGGTGACTCCATCCGGCAAAGCTGTCATCTGGGGTGGAAGGGCAGACAAAGTGCTTCCCAGACAAGGTCAGGGTAAAGGAGTTCATCCTCAGCAAGCCCTTGTTACATGACATGTTAAAGGGACTTTTGATCTATTTAAGAAAAAGATCAAAACTAGGAACATTGAGATGACAACAAAGTCACAACTATCAACAACCGAATCTAAGAAATATAAACAAAAACAAACTAAGCAAACGACTAAAACAGGAACAGAATCACAGAAATGGAGATCCCGTGGAGGGTTCTCAGCGGGGAGGGGGAGAGGGGACAATGGGGGAAAAGGTATGGGGAACAAGAAGCATAAGTGGTAGGTACAAAATAGACGGGGGAGGTTAAGAATGGCGTAGGAAAGGGAGAAGCCAAGGAGCTTACACGGACAGCCCATGAACAGGAACTAAGGGGGTACTGCTGGATGGAAGCGGGGTACCGGGTAGAGGGGGGCAAAGGGAAAAAACTGGGACAAGTGTAATAGCATAATCAACAAAATATACTTGAAAATTTTTTCAAAAAGATGCTATTACAATGAGATGCGATTAGACATTTTAAGGAAATGGTGATGACATCTTTCAATGGACAGTTTAAGTGCAACTAGGATCTGACTGTCCGACAAAATGATAATTTATACTCGTGTCTTACGGGTAGAGGGGAAGATGTGACCGCCTGGCCGGCCAGCATGGGTCTCCCGTGCTCGAGGGGGTTAGTGGAAAGGTGACAGCAGCTCTTCTCAGCCTGCCTGACGTTCTCCTGGGCCCCTCTCCCGACCCCTGAGCCAGAGGAGCCTCGGGGCCCAGCCGGTCCCACTCCCTGTGGGGAACTGACCTGTGCTATCAAATCCCTCCGCTATCCCGGAATCAAACGTGTGCTGAGCATGTCCGATGGATGTGCTCAGTGTGCCAGGTTTAGTTAGCAAGGTCAACCCCATGTAGCGAGGCGGCGAGGCCAGGGGCCCAGCAGGACGCCAGGGTCCGTGCCATTGGCTCTCGGAGAGCCCCCGAGACCTGGGATTCCAGGGAGTGAAGTAAGACCCCCTTCCTTTGGGCACCTACAGGGAGCAGGCCTCCTCCCTGCCTCGGTCAGGAAGCTGAGCTTCCTGACAGCCCGCGGCTGAGGCGGACACCCAGGTGTGAGGACACGGAGCCCAGCAACGTGGCCGCCCGGGGTCTGAGGATGCACAGGGCGACTGTGGCTTATTTTCTGTGTCAGCCTGACAGGCTGCGAGGGGCCCAGGTTAAGCACCGTGTCCGGTGTGTCTCTGAGGGTATTTCCGGACGAGAGAGGAGCAGCTGAGCTGGTAGAAGGTGAGGCCGACAGCTGTCCCCAGCGTGGTGGGTGCCAGCCATCCACGGACGGACTGGGCACGTAACGGCAGGGGAAGGCGGTAGTCGCCCTCCTCTCCCTGCTTCCCGCCTCATCTCTCCTCCCCCTGCCCTCGGGCTGGGCCCCCGCCGTCAGGCCCCTGGGTCTCAGGCTGAGTGACACCGCCTGCCCCACAGGCCAGCTTGCCGGTGGCAGGTCACAGGGTTCCACCGCCTCTGTGACCACGGGAGCCACTTCCCCGCCATCAGTCAATCAGTCAATCCCTCTTTCTCTCTCTCTCTCAAATAGATACAGCGACAGAGACGGCGATGGGGACGCGGTCGGGGACGGGGACGGAGAGAGAGGCGGGCGCAGACCCTCTTCGAGGGAAGAGCTCTAACACGGGAAGCAGCCCGTGGGGCCTCACGGCAGGGATGGGGGTCTCTGCAGCAAACGCGTCCTTGGGCCCCGCTGAGGGTCAGCCTGAGAAAACACCCGTGTGCGTGTTTCAAGAGTGGGGGTGGGCAGATGGGTGCATGCTGGGTGGGTGGGTGCTTGGGCATCCGGACTGCCCGAAGCCTGGAGCCGAGGCCTGGCCGAGCAGAGAGGAACCGCGCCTGGGGCCTGGAGCGTGGTCCTCGGGCTCCGGGCTCGCCCCGCAGGGAGGCCGACAGGTGCGTGCAGAGGAGAAGAGGTCCACAAGGGGCCTGCGGCCACAGGGATGGGATGAAAGGGGGCAGCCCACAGGGGTCGCCAAGGCCCCGAACACTGTGTCTGGACGGCCATAGCGACGACCGTCCTCGGCACCTCCTGGCCATCCACTCACCTGGCCACGCAGGGACCCCGGGGAGCGAGTGTGCTCTCATCACCCCGTGTGCATAAGGACCCCGAGTACCCAGAGGCTGTGCGCCCGGCAAGTGCCTGTGGAGGGTCTGGCTCCAGAGGCCAGACCCTCCCTCTCCCCACGCCTGCTGGTCAGCCAGTGACCCCAGAGGACAGGAAAGGGGACCCAAGTGATTGGGGCAGGGAGGGTACAACCAGGGAAGTTCTCAGAGGGTGACATCACAGGACGTGACAGGGGAAGCTCGGATCCCCCAGCTTTCGTCCACCTGACCCTGCGATCCTGACCGTTCTCAGGGGCCCTCACCCGCGCTGGTGGAAGGAGGGCGCGTCGCTCAGGCCGGGGTGCTTCCTAGCACAGCTGCCGCAGGTCCCCCCTTCCCTGGAGACAGCCCATCGAGGGCCGGCTCTTGTGGACTGTCCGCTGGTTCTCCAGCCTCGTGGTGCAGACTCCGCCCCCGCCCCGCCCCCAGGGCCTGAGGGAGGGGCCGGGTGTGCGCCTGGGTCTCTGTTTCCGCAGTAAATGGGGACGGCGAGTGGGCGAGCTCAGGGACCCTGGGGCCCCACCTGCGTTTCGACTGTGTCCCAGCAGCTGGCTCCCAGGCTTGGGGGTGGCGCGTGTCACCAAGCTCTGCCCTTGCCCCCCACGCGGCTGTAGTGAGGCTCCGTCCTCATAACAGGACACCAAGCCACTGACCATTTGGACCCAGTCCTTCGTCTTTGATTCATGGCGTGGACGCTGGACCCCGAGGCACAGCCCAGAGGGCGCGTCTCGCTCGCCGGGCTTTGGGGGGCACGGCGCCGAGCAGTGCTTCTGTGTGTGAAGGCGCCACAGCCGGTCTGCGCCATGGGAGAGCCCGCCCTGCTGCGCCCATGCGGGATCTGTGGGGACAGAGGCGGCTTTGTCACCCGGCCTCAGCGGTCCTCCCAGCCCTGGGACCTCCGCGGCACACCCTTGACCCTGCCCCGTTCCCGCCTTCCCATGGCGGCCCATCTGCCATGCTTCAGCCACCACTGTGACCCGGACACACCCACAGACAGGGAGAAGGGGCCGCTCAGCAGGGCCGTGGACCATCCTGGCCTGAACTTCGGGCGGCCTCTCCCAGACGCACGAGTGCAGTTGGGAGCTGTGGCCTGTGAGCTTTCTTGTCCCCTCTCTCCTGTCAACAAACACACCCTTTTTCCTGCTCCACGATCCTATTCTGAAAAATGTCCTCTTGCAGCAAGGTCCCTGGGTGGCCCAGGACCAAGGCAGGTGCAACGCTGGCCAGGAGAGGCAGCAGATTCTATGTGACAAAGTCTTAGAAACAAAATTAAAACAGCCCAGCTCGGTGCCCTCCTGGGGCTGCCTCCCCGGCCAGCTGCCCCGGGGACCACGGCTGCCCTGCCGCGGCCTCTGCCGCGGCCTGGGGTACCCGGTGCTGAGCGCTGAGGGGGGTGCCCTGTGTGTGTCCCCTCGTCCGGGTGCAGCACAGCCCCCCTGCAGTCAGGGGAAGGTGGGGGGACTCCCTGTGTAAATGTAAAGTGACCTAAGGGACATAAATACATAAATCTCATCACAGGACAATATACTTTTTATTTGTCTGAATTGTATTTGTATTGGTAAAACTGACCCGAATCTGACACAAGTTTATTAGAAAAAGGACTCTGGGCGAGCAAGTGGGCCGGCCCTCCGACTTAAGATGGATGTGCCAACTTCTAGTCTGATTAGGGACACGGGTAACTCACTCACATCTGCGCGAAGCCCAATAAAGAGGGATTCGGAGCGACCCCGAGGAAGGTGGGAGAGGCTGCCTGTCCATTAAACGCTTTATTACAGCGCCGGCAGCCTCTCCCTAACTCGGTTAGCCCTACACCCGCTCGGCGCCCCGCCTGTCTGTCACCCCAGCAGACAGCGCTCGGGGCTGCAGGCTTTGCACGAGGTGGGTGACAGTCACAGGAGCCCCCGAGAAGAGAGGGCGCCTGACCCTCACGAAGGATTAACTACAGCATGTGCGTGCGATCATGTCACACCATCACTTAGAATTTTCGCGGTCAATTTCTGAAAACACAAGATAATTTCTTAAAGAGGCCGTCTTCCCAGGAGCTCAACAGCCTTGGTGGGGTGCAGTTCCAAGCCGTGTGGCCAGGAGCCGGGAGGGACGAGGCCTGTAGGGATGGACAGAGGGAGCGCGGCCCGCACGCTTTCCAGATGGGAGACCTGGTGCCCAGAGAGAGGCTACTGTCCCCAAGGGCACAGGGAAAGGCCGGCAGGTGGGGCCGGGAGCAGAGCCCCACGGGACTCCCAGGCCAGCAGACACCAGGGGCGCTCTGAGGGTCGCGCAGCGAGGGCTCTGAGACGAGCTGGACTGACGATGCGATTCGTCCCCTGTATCTGCACATTCGAGTGGGGAAAGCAAACCACAGCCCCCGCGCTTGTTCTGCTGAAGTAATTTAGCATCTGCCGGCACCTGAATCTAATTGAAACAATTCATTATCAAATTTACTGATCTGCTTAATGATTTTGTATTTCTCTTTCAAAATCACCTTCCGCCTTAGCCCACCAGGGTAAACTGCCTTCCCCTCAGATCCGAGGGCTGGAAGGTGCCTGGGAGGCGGCTAACTCAAGCCCCTCACTTCAAGGCGGGGGGCCAAGGTGTGGGCGGGAGCCTGGAGTTGGCTGGAGGTCAGACGGCAAGAGACAGCAGGGCCCCCGCGCAGGGTCCTGTCCGCCCAGGTGGGCCCTGCTGCCTCTCAGTGGCATCTGTATGTCTGTCGGGGGTGTGCAAGGGGGAGCGGGAGGAAGTGGGGCCGGAGGGCGTCGTGGCCAGAGCTGTGCGTTTTGTGTGGCGCAGTGGCAGCCCGTAGAAGAAATACTTTGCCATCACTGAGTGCAGTGGTTGAAGGGACGTTGGAGACATGGACCCTTTTACTAGGATCGGGGCTTAAACAGCCACTTGACTGGTGGCCCACTGGGGCCAAGGGCATCGCTGCCCTGAGGGAGGTCGTTTCAGCGTAGCCCCTCCGTCCGGGCCCTGCAGAGCAGAGGGGCCCCGGCTGCCGGGGAAGTCCCACGTGGACGGAGGCTCACTGCAGTCCGTGGGCAGCTTCTGAGAGACCCCACGTCTGCTGCTACCAGGAGGGGCTGGGGTCCCCGAACAAGCGTGTGAATAATGAGAAGGGAGAGAGCTGCCACCTCTCTCTGCTAAAACTGTGGGGACAGGGCTGCAACTAATTGACATAATTGATCTAGTAGTTCCTCCTTTTGCCGCAGTGATTTTTATTCACGCCATTGTTGCTGTTATTATCCGGGATGCGATCTCCTGAGGTTGATAATCCCGACTAGATGGGAACACGGACGCGCCAGCCAATCACAGACCCATAGTGTCTATTTCTGCACCACCAGGTGCTCTCTCCTGGGAAATATCCTCTTTTTTGGCAGGCGCGCAGAGCGCTGCATTATCTGTCATTTTCATTAGATCCGAGCTGCGGCTGAGCCAGAAGCCCTTAGTTCGAGCCTGTGTGCTCACAGCGGCAGGCTGCGATTGTCCAAACCCTCCCTCTCCGGGTAGCGTCGCCAACAGGGGCGCCGGAGCTGGGCCCTCGGGTGAGCAGGCGCCCGACCTGCACTGGGGGCCGCCGGCGGGGTCGGCTCCAGGACGGGCTCGCTGCCAGGCTCTCCTCAGTGGTCCGTCAGCCCGCCCCTCGCAGGAAGGATGGCGCAGTCAGCCCCGACTCCGAGGAGTCAACAAAGAGTCCCCAACCCCTCATCCCTTCCGGGCTGCGCAGGGCACCCAGGCCTCGGGGGACACTGCGGACTCTGTCCCTGGGCCTGGCCCTCGGCCAGCTACCCCGACGCCCCCCACAGCATGCCGTCTGTTGATGGATGTGTGATCGGGCGGCCTGGGAGGCGGCAACTGTTCCTACAGGAACCTTAATGGGTGAAATAATTCCACTGCAGCAAAGTTCAGTCTCCACGCATGTCTCCCACTACTTTATAAATGTAACCCTAGGCCTGAGCACGTGGAAAGAACACAACGCCAAATTGAACCCAGTGTAAAAAGCTGCGAAGGGGCTGGGGAGGAGAGCTGCCCAGCCCGGGGGCCCTGGCAGCATCGTAAGCAGCCCCTGGAAGAAAGGCCTGATGCTGTTCACGCAGGGGACTGACTCTGCGAAACCCAAAGCCAGCGAAAGAAAAATGGCGCAGCCGCTGCGGAAAACCGTCGGCAGTTCCTCCAAGTGTTAAACAAATGACTGTATGACCCAGCAGTTCTAATGCTGGGTGCAGACTCAAGAGCACCCAGCGCCAGGCCCAAAGGAGGTGGGCCCCGTGCCCACGGCGGCGTGCACGCCCTCGGCGGCGTGGACCAGCACCGCCGGAAGGCGGAGGCAGCCCGGGGGCGTCCACAGCGGATGGACAAACACGGTGTGTTCTACACACAGAGTGGAATGCTCCTCAGACTTAAAAAAAGGACCTTCAGGCAGAGGCTACAACCAGGAGGAGCCTTACAGACATCACGCTCGGCGACGTCAGCCAGTCGCAGAAGGACAGACCCTGTGGCCCCACTTATACGAGGTCTCTGGAGCCATCAGATCCACGGAGACAGACAGGAGGACGGTGGTGCCAGGGTCTGGGTGGGGTGGGGCGTGGGGCTGAGCGCTTAGTGGGGACTGGGTGGCAGTTTGGGACGAAGAGGTTCTGGAGAGGACGGCAGCAGCCGCTGTACAGCCGTGCGACGCACTTACTGCCACGGAGCTGCGCACTCGCAGACGGTTAAGATGGTGAATTTCACGCCTATTTTACCACAGTAAAAAAATGGGAAAATGGGTAAAATGGTAAATTCTTTGTTATGTAAATTTTATCATTATTAAAAATATAAATCCTTGTGCCTGTTTCTTAGCTTGTCCTTGCTGGACAGCTGACTTGCGGCCAAAGATGCAACGGGGTGTCACCGTGCCACCAGGTGGGCTCGTCCTCTCTGGGGTTGGATCAGCTTCTCCCACAGAGACTGCCATCTGACAACGGTCCCATGTCTTGAAACAACATAATTTTTTTTATTAGAAGATATGTTCTCTTGTTTTCTTCCCCAGTTATCAGCATGTTATTGGAAATGAGGTAAGTCAATCTGAAAACAGCTGAGAGGGGGAAATCCACAAACAAACTTTCAAACTGTCTCCCAGCAAGTCAGGCTAAAGTTATTGAATATGCAAATTGACTTATTAAAAGAAGAATGATGTCTTTTTCAGCAATCAGTTTAATTACAAAGCAACCCTTCAACAGAGAAATCAACTTGTTTCTCAGGATAAAAATTCTTCGGAAGGGAAATTTAGGTATAACAGATCAAAACGAGGACATTTACACCTGGCAGGAAAAAGTCTTGCATAAAAGGACTGGGAGCTACTGGGAGAGACATAGTAACCCCGGGTCCCAGCGGCCTTGCCGGTGTCCGGCTGAGCCCAGCCAGTCCGCCTTCCTTCTCCTCAAAAGCCAGGCGCGACGGCCCATGGAAGGGGTTCATTCACGGTGGGGGTGGGGGCGGGAGCCCCGGACTCCCTGCGTGGGAGGCGTGGGTGGGGTGGGCGGGGCGCTCAAGCACCAGGGCCAGACAAGCGGCCTTCCATGAGGACTCTGTCCCCTGGCTCCAGGCGCTCCTCTCCCCTACAGACCACCACGCAGCCTGCCCCGGCGTCCCGTCCCCAGAACCTTGTCCTTGCCCCAAGAACCCAGGTCTTGCTGGGCAAAGCCTCACCTGCCTGTTCCGGGTGCCGAAGTCACCTGTTTCCACGGGGTCCCCCTGGGGGCTGCTGGCACTTCATCAGACAGTGACAGCTGATGGACAGCTCAGGAACCGCTCTCGGCAGACACACCTATACCCCTCGGCTGGGACACACCTACCCCCGTACACTCAGCTGCCTAGCATCTGGCTCCCCAGAGCCAGCGACGGGCCAGGGTATGGGCAGAGGTCTGGAAACAGGCTCTTGGGTTGGGTCTCGGCTACAGGACACGTTGAATTAAAGACTGCACGTCAGACACCCATCCTCAGCCACCTCACCTACAAAACAGGACGCGACACTGCGTCCTAGGAGGGTTTAGGAGTCGAGGAGGAAAGCCAGGCACCAGCCTCCAGTGGCCCCTGGCACCCAGCAGGGTGAGGCTCATGCCAGCCCTCGGCAGATGCGGTGGTCCACCTCCCACGTCTGCCTGGCACGTCCTTACTTAACTCGCACGCAAGTCCAAACGGCAAATGCGAATCCGCAGAAATGCCCGAGCGAGTGTTCCTCCTGTGAACGTGGAAACGTCCAACACCAGCCACATGCTGTCGGCGGACACACGGAAAACGCTGCTGTTCTTTCACACTCTGGTGCAAACAGGCGATACTTAGGAAACAGGATGCACACGTAAATGACGTTGCGTTCCTGAAGGCTCCATGCAACGTAAGGACAGAGCCAAGAGGTGAGACCTGCTGGGAGGGGGTTGGGGAGGTCTCATCGAGAGCAAACCGTGGGGCAGGCGTTGGGGGTGTGTGTGTGGTGCACGGACATCCGGGCAGACAGAGCCGCACCTGCTCTCTGCGGAGCCCGGGCCACCACAGGCATCGAGCGATGCTGGAGAAGAGCCAGCACGGTGGCTCCGTGGCACTTCTGTCCCCTCCAGTGCACACTGCCTCATGTCTAAACAAGGACAGAAAACACTGGCGTGTCCCAAGCTGTGTGGCTCTCCGAAACCGCCGCGAGCCCTCACTCGAAGCCACAAGCTAGAGGTTCCTGCTGTGTCTCGGTGCCGCACACAGAAACACCCAGCCGCCAGAGCTCCGAATTGCTAATCACCCCCAGCTTGTTGTGTTCATAAGTGAAAATACAGAGAAACACAAACCTGTTTCCCTGTTCATGTTAATTTGGTCCCAAAAGCACTGCTAAGACATATTGCAGGGCCTGCTGCAAATGTCCCTGCTCCTCTCGCACGTGCAAGATGTTGGGTGTGGGCGCTGGACGCTTTGAGAGAATGCCTGTGTCACCACGAAAACTGTGGCCAGGCCACTTCCCCCACCCGGCCTGGCGCTCTGTCTGACCGCCCCCTGCGCAGGGGTTCCGGTGGGGTGCTGCACGTGAGTCTCTGTCTGCCACCACAGCCACACAAAGACCGATAAAGGTGAGCAACCGACAGCAAGTTGAGCTATGTCACTGCCTGTCCCCTCACCGCTGACTTTTGTCCCCGAGGGGACACATGCACGACACATTTGGTAAGGTGCTCAGTGGACTCCTAGCTGTGACTCTCGGGCCATGTAGCCCTCCAATTTGATGCTGAGGGTGTAACTGACCTGGACAGGAGGGCGTTAAAGCCACGTCTAACTTTGCAAGGACCCCAGCAGAACCGCCCTGCCTTCCCTCCCTTTGTCATTGCGTGTCCCCCACACGGGCCATCTTTAAGGACAAGCAGGGTCATGGCTTGGAGGGATTTCCTGGGCAGGACATCCGCCCAGCACACCACCCTTCCCGTGTGGGGGCAGGGTTGGCATGAACTTCAGCAAAGGGGTCCGGGGGTCTATATTTTAGGCACTGGGGCTGGAGCTGGCCCACCTCTGCGCTGAGAGCTTTCCTCTAGAGCCCCTGCGCGGCCCGGCCTCTGGCTGGCCGGGGGTGGGGGGGACAGTGCCCTGGAGGGGCCTGAGGAACGAGAACAGGGGACCAGCTGGGGGCAGTCACCTCCCAGGAGCAGGTGCTACGCTCAGCAGAAAGTGAAGGCATGCCCGCCAGACAGCCCCAGCAGGACAGGCGTCCCGCCTGTGCCCCCGACCAGCTGAC
>PVJD01020106.1:0-10204 GCA_004026545.1 Mormoops blainvillei
CGAGACGGGAAACAGGTGTCAAGCCAGCACCTCCCTTCCATTTGAAGAGATTTTACAGGTTTGCAGTTTTAACTTCCCCTAATGCCTTTCAACCTCTCACAAATCAGCCCAATTATTATCCCATTGTTAACTGCATAGAAAAATAGGACTCAGAATGATTTGCCTAAGGGCATACAGCCAGCTCACGGTCAAGTTGGAACTAGACCCCAGATGCTGGAACCCATCGCCCTATGGCGTTTGGAGGCACAGTGTCCCAGGATTGGGGCAGGAGCCAGGATAGGACCTGGGCTGCAGCCAGTAGCTCAGCGGACCAGAAACGGGCAGTCTGAGTCTGACACATGGACAATGTCTTCATGGTTAAAATGGTGTCTGGTGGTAGCATACAGAAGACACATCCTTTCTTTTTTTATAGTTTGCTGTATTGATCAGAATTTTTGCATAGCCCTGGCCAGGTACTTAGTTGCTTAGAGTAGTCCCTATATAGTGAGGTTGCGGGTTTGACCCCTAGTCAGAGCACATACAAGAATCAACCAATGAAAGCATGAATACCATATTTTTCCGTGTATAATGCACTCTCGTGTATAATGCACACCCATGTTTTTGTGCACATCATACATGGATTGTTCCCATTATCATTATAGTATGTAATCATTATACCCATGTATAATGTACATTCTTATTTCTACCTAAAAATTTTGGGCAAAAAAGTGCATATTATACATGGCAAAATGTGGTAAGTGGAACAACAAATTGATGATTCTCTCTCTCAAAATTAATAAATAAAAAATTTTAGAGCATTTTGCATAAACAAGCTTTACATTTATAATCAGACAAAATAACCGCGTTGTCTTTCCAGGGGTGGGGTGGGTGGAAGCCTGTGTGCAGCTGTGTTAGGGCCCTTTGCCCACCGGCAGCTGCTCTTACAGGTGGGTCTCTGGTCTCATAATACCTGCGACCCCAGTACTCTTCCTGATGATGGTTTTGAGTGCCAACCACTTCCACTTCCTGGCAATTGCAGCAGCCCTTCCCACGCTTCGAGCGTTTTCCAGACAACCTTTGCACTCAGTTCCTTGGCAGAAGACTAGGGCATCACATGGCTGACTGACTGGCGTTTTCTGAATCATGGAATGGAAAGAAAAGCAGTACACAGGGCCTGTTGCGAGCCTGGGTAACCACACGGCGCCTGGAGTGGTTCATCTGGGCCGAGGGGAGCGCAGCGCTTATCTCCGCCAGTGACTAACCGGGCTCCTCAGGCGGAGGGTGGCCCCAGCCCCGCCAGGCACTCCGTGGAGCCCAGCAACCCTGATGCCCAGCGTCTGTGGCTACCAGGGGCTGCCAGATTGGTGTCTGGGGATGTTGCACACAGTGACTGGGGACAGAAGGTGAAAGGGTGGAAGATCCAGGTGGCAGAAAGTGGAGGAAGGAACTAAGTAGACAGGAGCAGGGACACTACGGCCAGCCTCCTGTGAAAACCAGGAAACAGGCTCTGACTTCTCCACCCCACACCCCAGGGCCCAGAAGACACAGGCTCACTGTCGGAATGGACCCAATAACTAATTAACATGCTCATGGAGTCCTTAGCAAGTCCAGGCAGGTCTAAGTCCTTGACTTGTGCTATCCCACTTCATCCTCCCAACAGCCCCATGAGAACATCAGTGAACCCATTTTGCAGATTAGAAAATTCTGCCCAGAAACATAAAGTAACTTAACCGAGGTCCTGCAACCACTAGTGAGAATTCTAACCCAAACTATCAGTTCCAGGCTCTGTGCACAGAACCCTTCCTATAAGCTAGGCACTGCCCTTCGCATATTGTACAATATCTGATTTAATCCTCACAGAAAAAATGCAAAGAAAAGACTATTGTCCCTATTTTAAATATGGAAAAATTGAGGCTCTGGGAGGTTAAGTATGTTGGCTAAAGTCACACAGCTGTAAGTGGTGAAGTGGGGCCTCACCCAGGCCTGTCTGACTCCAAAGCCCACGCTCTTCTCAACATCTGTGTCCTGGTCCTTTCCTGGAAGAGAGTGTCTCTTTTAGGAGTCCTCTGCAGTCTTTACGCATGATTTGGATTGGCTGGATCTTGACTCAGTTGTAGTAACCTCTTGGTTGTCCCACTCAAGGGCTTACCTTGTCAGAGAGGCAGGAGAGAGACTGTGCCTCACGGCTAATGGGACCAGGTCCCCCGGGGAGACTTTAAGGGTTTTGTGCAGGTGGGAAGAATGAGGGAGGTGAGGCAGAGGCGGCTGGCCAGCAGGTCCAGTGGTTCTCACCTGGGTCTTTATCAAAATTTTTTTAGAAAACATACCTGCTAGGAGCAGTGAAGGTCTGGGCAGGGGTGTGGAGGGTGGCTCCAAGGGGCAGCCAAGCCTGGGAAGTCCTCACCACATTTAGGGCTATTCTTTACCCCGGGGACCACCTCCCTTTGGGATCAGCCAGAAACTAGCAGGTAAATATGGGATCCCAAGCTCCCAGTCTGCATGCCACATCAATAGATCAGACATCGATTTTGTTTGGCTGGACTTACTGCTCTTGTCATTACATAAAGTTGATATCTTTAAGCAAGGTGCATACGTATTCTCTGGTTTGCCACAGACCGCCCCACCACTGCCTATTGCCTTATACCCTCCTACTCGGTCAAGTTAGCATGTTACTGTGGCTTCTGATGACACTGGATTTTGAGACTCTTGAGATAAGAAGTAATTTGGTGTCAGCGTTTCATCTGGGGGGGGAAAAAAGTGCCTTCTGGACCCAAACAAAGACACTGAGTCCCTGGGATGTTACCATCGGGTCCCCAGTAGGCTGCTTCTCCTGGAAAAGAGGTAGCTGGGGCAGAGCCCAGAACTTACTATAGTTTCCACGTCTCTGGACCTAGACCTTGTCCTGTGTATTAGTCTTCTGCGGCTGCTGTAACAAAGTACCATAAACTTAGCGGCTTAACACAGTCAGACTCCAAAATCAGTCTCACTGGGCTAAATGCAGGGCGGCTACAGGACTGCATTCCTTCTGGAGCCTCCGGGAAAGGATCTGTGTGATTGCCCAGTCCAGCTTCTAGAAGCGACCTGCATTTCTTGACTCATGTCCCCTTCCTCACATGACTGCAGTCTAGCTTTTGTCATCACTTCTGCTCTTCTGTGACACTCCTGCTTCCCTTTCACCAGGACCCTTGTGACTACATTTAGGGCCCATGCAGATAACCCAGGATAATCTCCCCATCTCAAGATTCTTCACTTCACCACACCTGCAAAGCCCTTTTTTGCCATCTTCACAGGCTCCAGGGATCAGGATGAGGACATTTGGGGGGTGTGCATTATCTTTTGCCTTCCACACCCTAGTACAGGAGGGCTGAGAGTCATGTGCAGACGGCAGCGACACCAGGGCTCCAGCAAGATGGACACTGTGGCCCCTCCCAACCAGGTGGGACCTGCCTGTCATATCCCATAGCACAGCCACCCCACCCCACTTGTTCTCTGAGCAGAGGCCCAGGCAACACACTTATGAGTGTGGGACCCTGTGGCCGGCCTCTGTCCCCAGCAGGATGGTCTGTCCTGGAGAACAGTGAAAAGAGCCCCCTGTTATCATCAGCTGTATGTTTCCCCAGCCTGACACAGGGGCGACCCAGAGGGGAGCACATCCTAGAAAACAGGCCCCAATGGGGCGGTACCAGGCAGCTCGATGCAGCGGGGGCCGCACCCACAGAACTGGGCTTCGAGAGGGGTGCGGAGCAAGGCTCAGATCGACCCCAGGGGTCTGCAAGTCCTCAGGGAAGCCGAGCATTATCTGTACATTTTATAAAGAGAATGACTCAACTGTATATAAATGCTGCTGAAATGGTTTCTTACTTAAGTTCACAGTAACATTTTTGCCATGTATCTGCTCAGTCAACATCAGAGTTTATGGGTCTGTGATTTGTTTCTATGTTAAAGGAGTTCCCCTATTTGAGAAATGGAGAACAAGTGACTTAGTCATTTTGCCTAAACTTCCCTGGCAGTGACGACAATAAAAACAGCAATAACAATAATAGCTAACAAAAAGAAGAAGGAGGAGGAGGGGGAGGGGGGAGTGGGGAGGAGGAGAAGAGCCCCAGAGTCACGGTGGATAAGACAGGTGTCAGTATCGCCCCCAGCAAGAGGACTGGAAACTGAAGCTCAGCATGTTCAGCGTCAAGCCCCGGGCTTGTTACTTTACATGCTTGGAGTTAAGAGTTGGGGACTTTCACACGGAAATGCAGTGTGACAGTCCACGTCCACACCCACAGGTAAAAGGACATGTAAATAAACATCCTTGGCTTTCCCAAGTTAGGAATTGTTTTGGGGGGGCCTGACTTCAAAAGGGGCCAAAGACCATTGGTGAGGAAGGAGGAGAGCCTTCCTTTTCTTTGTGTATTTCTTACTCACATTGTCTCTCAAGCAAGAAGGACTTCTGTAACCCAGAGCTATTTCTAAGACACCCATGTTCAGGGCAGCCTGGGACTCACTGGCCCCCTGACCCCTAGTACTTTGAAACGTTGACAGGCCTTCTCTGGGCGGACGGGTGAGGACGAAGTGTGGGATGGGAAGAGGAACAGGCCGGGAAGGGACTGCACGTCCACAGCTCCCCTCCGGGGACCTGCAAGCCTGTTATTCCGCATTCCTGTGGCAGGGCGCTCTAGCTGCCAGGGCAGTTCCTGATCCATCACCTGCGCCTGAGCTTCTCTGGTGTCCTGGCTTCCCCTCTCGCAGGCCTCCCACTCAGCTGAGGGTCCCGGGATAGGCAGGCTACACCTGGCCCTGCTTCCCTGGGACAAAGACTTCCCTTGGGATGGAGGCCCTGGCTTGGGACAGGCAGGTCAGTTCAGGGGCTGAAGGGTGGAAGTAGAGATCTGTGTCCCAGGCTGACTCCACAAGGCCAATGTTCATGCCCAGCAGAAAAGCCCAGCTGTCCCCAGCACCCCTGGAGCTACCTTAGGGTGCCTGGGGACATCCACTCCACTCTTGACAAAACTCCTAAAAGCCCACACAGTACCACGGAGCAGGGTTGGGGGGTCATCTGGCTGTGACCTCCCAAATAAACCCCTGCCCATGACTGAGCTGGCAACTCTTACGTTCCTGTCAGGCTTGACTCAGAAGCACCAGCCCAGGAGCTGCCCCAAATGCTGCAGGATAGTCCTGGCCCTCATTCTCACCTGGGGACAGTGCCCAGGGCAGAGTAGCACTTGCACTGGGACAGCACTTGACGGTTTTCAAAGCACACTGAGCTCCACAGGATAACCCCACAGGGGCAGAGGTAAGGAGACTGAGTCACTTGCTAGGGTCCTGAGAGCCCTGTACTGGTGAGTGGGAGAAGTGGAGCTCATGCCTTTGGACCCCTCGGCAAGGGCTCTTTCCTTCGGAAGGCAGGGCTTTCTGGGGCATGGCACACATCAGGGTCCCCAGCACCCTCGCGCCTGACAGCCAGGGAAGCGCGGTCCTCATGTCTCCCCACCCTCCCGATTTGGCTCTCCTGATGGCTTACAGCCCTGAGCAGGCCCGGGCACTGCTGTCTCCAGCTAGCACAGGCAGCGAGCTCAGGGCTGGACTCTTGTGAGGACGTGGCCACTGTGGGTAGCTCCCTCTACCCAAGGCCCCTGGTGGAGGACCGGAGTGTAATCGGAACAGAGGAAAGCTTTAGGCTTAAGATAGGATGAAGGTTTGCTAATCACTGAGGCCAAAGAAGCATATTCTTCCAGTATAAGCAGACCTAGCAGCCCAATACAAATGGAGGGAAACACCTAAAACTGACTGATGTGATGTCAGGTTGGGCCCTATCTCCCTCCGCCCCCACCAGCAGAACCCCTCCCTCCCTGGGCCATCTGCAGGGAACCCTTATCACTTAATTGCACTGTTTTTAAAAACCATCCCAGAGCCCTCCACATTGGGCCTCTCCCTGTACTCGGGGAGCCTTGACTGTCCTCCTGGTCCAGCAGAATCCTAGGGTTTTCAGGACTGTGTCCTGGGACGGCCTCCCCGGGCATGCTGGACTGCAGTGGGAACATGACAAGGCGGACGGGGCAAGGGACAGCTTTCTGATCCTTCTCTCCTGGAAACCCTACCTGGAGCCCCCTCAGGGACCCCGGGCAGGCCCGTAGATAGATCATGTGTCCAGGGGGAGGAAGAGGAGAAATGGCTCCTGTGCTGGGGAGCTCCCAGCCTGAGGGGAGAGCGTGGGGCTGCAAACACACAGACACACACACTCACAGGTGCACGGGCCAGCCCAGAAGAGAAATCCCATGTAAGTCAGCCCAGGCTCCTCCAGCCACGAAGAGCGACGCGCCACCATGAGTGGCTGCCGGAGGGAAGGCAGCGCGGGGGCCCTGGCCTGTCAGTCCTCACGTCCTCAAGGGAGAGCACGGGCTGCAAGAGGGAGATGCCCGGGCTGCCCCTGCCACCAGTAAGGCAGGTCACACCCCTCAGCCAGGGCCAACCAGCGCCCGGGGAATGCTGGGCAGGCTGTGCTTGGTGCCCAGGGTGGGATGGGGGCACTTCACCCCGGACGTCCCTGAGGTGGTGGTTTCAGTGGGGGTGGGTGAGGGGGATGGGGGTGGTGGGCACTCGCCAGAGGGGACCCACAAGCAAAGGCATCAACTTGTGGGAGGAACCACCACGGACCCAGCCCCTGGTACATAGCAAATGTTAAATAAATGAAGGGAAGGAAGGGAGGGAGGGAGGGAGGGAAGGGGGGGACAGGGAGAGAATGGGTTTGTTTAGCTGGATAATTCTTGTCCTTGAGGGAGGAAAAAAAAAACTATCGTCAACGAAAAGTATTTAATTGAATAATTTTACTGAGTAAACTTTTTCTAAGCTTGTAAATATTAAATCCTTTATAAAGAGACAATGAGACAAATTCTGGAGAGATGATTTCAAGGAGCTTCCTGTATGTGTCCCCATTCCTGACAGGTTCTGAATAAGAACCTGACCCCCTTACCCTCCCTGGAGCTGCAATAACCCAGTGACAAGGGCTTTCTAGAAGGGACACCTGCCCTCTCACCCTTGTAGCTGGGAGGGCAGTGAATTAGAAAGGCGGGCTGGGCCCTGAGCCTCCCATGAGGACAGGCCCAGGCGCAGGCCCAGTCCCCGTAGGCGTTGACTCTCAGCCTTGGAATGCAGAGCTCAGTCCGGGATCCCCCTTCCCTGGGGCTCAGCTCTGGGGCCTGCCTGCCCTCACTCCCCATCCCTCCCCTGGCAGGAATGCCCTTGTGTACTGGGAGTTCGCACCAGCCATCAACCGCCTGAGGCCATTTTCCGTGGCTGGGCCTGGGCCTGGTGGGGCCCAGGTCCCCCTGGGCTCAGAGCTTCCTGAGCTACAAGGTTTACCTGTGAACCCTGTTTACCCCTCTTTAGAACAGGCTGTGTCAGGCCTCCACCCTTTTCTGTCAGGTGGTAAGCAAGGGCAGGTCACACCAGGGTGCTCCTAAGCGCAAGGCTGTGATGTGCCCTAGAAAAAAATGTGTTAGATAAGCACGGTTCTCACATAAAACAAGGCTGTGTATTTGTTGGTAGTCTGTATCTTCTGCGCCCCACCCAGTCACTGTCTGCTGCTCCTTCAGCTGGACTTGAGGAGACGGGCAGACAAGAGTGTCTGAGGCAGGGGTGGGGTCGTATGACAGCTCTAAGGGGGCAGAGGGGGCTCCCAACAGGCCCAGGGTCCTGTCCCAGAGGTGAGAGCTAACAAAGCTGCACAGAGCTTGGCCTCAGATTCGGGTCTCACGTGGACCGGGCTGTCCACCCCCACCCTCCCAAACACTGAAGCTTCTGCAGAGCTGCTGGGGTCTCCTCCGGCACGTGCCCACGACCTTAGAGGATGTCTACAAAAAAACGGGCAGCAAGTGGAGGGGGCGTGTGGCTGCAGAACACCCCTTCCCTGGCCCACCCTCGCAGACACCCTGTCCACTTCTGGCTCCATCCTGCCCCCAGACGCCGCACCCTTTCCCCACTGAAACTGACCCTGGCTGTCCCCCCACCTTACAAAAGACAGTTGTCTCCCCTTCCTGCCCAGGATGCCTATCCTCACCCTCCACTGGAGACCGTCCTCGAACCCCATTCATTTCAGGGTCCCAGGAGGAGCCAAGGGGACCCCTTTTCTCCCAGCCTGGAGCTCTGAGCCCTTCGAGGAAGCCTGCCAGGGTGGGGGACGGAGTGCAGAGCTGTGGTGAGAGCTTGGGCCTGGGCCCCCCAGTGCCACCGCCTTGTCTAGGTGTGAAGTGGGCCTCTGTGACCCAGGCTGAGAACCAACCCACCACACATGATTTCTGTGGGGAAACCAAATTCGGAATCCTGGCCCCCCAGCTTGCAGAGGCATGGGAGTCCAGGATTTGCCGAGATTTGTCCCGGTGGGGAGGGCAGAGGTCATAACCCAAAAGTGCAGTGGCTGCTCTCGGCTGGCTTTGAGGCCTCCACGGACACCAGCCCGGGCTGCTCTCCTGAACCTCCAGAGCAGCCCCCCGGCCCCTCAGTCTGTCCTCTGCACCCTCCACCCCACCCCACCCCACCCCACCCCAACTTCCACTGCCAGGGGCCGTAAGACCCAGAACATCTCTGGGCAAACCGAGCTTCGAAGCCACAGCCGATCATCACTGCTCTGGGATTTCCTACTTGCAGATCTGCCTGCGCACTAAGCCTGTTACCCCCGAACCAGCTCTCAGGGCTCCTCCGTGGTCTCCTGTGGACACATGCGCCGTGGTCAAGCTTTGAGCTGCCTGACGGGACAGCGCCGCTGAGGCCACAAGGCAACGCTCTGCCTTCTTGTTTTCACTCCTACGCTGGAAACAAGTGTTCTTTTCACGGTCTAGTTAGTGCCACGTTTTTCAGGTTTCTGTGCTTCCTGTTGAAGTTTGTCTGATGTCCCTACACACAAGAGGGCCGCGGCGTGCATCCCAGGATGAAGGCGAGGGTTAACTAAACCCAGCTCGGGCGTGAGCTGCGGCGCTGTTGCTCGGCGTTAAGGAATCAGCTGTATGTATTAAGTACAGTGTCTTCAAACAGAAAGATGCGTAAAGCAAGGTTATGTATTGATCGTTTAACGAAAGGGTTGTGTCCAGAGGCTGGCGGGAACCCAACTCTGTATTTGCCGTGGGCTCAGTATGCGCCCGTGCATCGTTCCCGGCACAGCTGTTGTAACATATGCTAGAACGGAGCCGCCACAAGTGACGAGACTCGACACACTGGCCCAGCTGGATTAAGCTTGTCAGGGTCCCCTAGGCTTGGGCCCTGGCGTCTGTGGTTTCCGAAGCTCCGCAGGTGATTCTGACCTAGGGCCTGGCTGGGAGCCACCGCAGAGGCACCCCTGGAGCACCCAGGTGAGAGCTGCTGGGCCCGGACAGTCAGGTGGCGATCTTGAAACAACCTCTGACACCACTGGGAGGGGATGTGTAGCTTGGGGCGGTGGAAATAACACAGGACCGATTAGGTGTTAGGGCTCCGAACACTCTGCGTGACCTCAGGCGCCCATGTCCCCACCCATAGCATGAGGATAACACCTGTGTGTGGTGCGGTTTTGCTCTGGCATTTAGACATGTTTTATGGTCTTGGACGCCAGGTACCCACTGGTCTTTTGAGAAACAACTCATCCCAAGAGAAAAGGTAGATGGTCTTGGCCAAAAGTGATGAGAACATACCCAAGGACAGAAAGGGGAAGGGACACCTTGGGGGACCACTGGCGTTGGCCACACAGGTCAGCCCCTGGCCAGCCCCTGAGGGCTGGTGCCTAAGGAAGGCTTCTTGCGCAAGAACCCTGGTGAAACCTGGGCAGCCCACGGCTGCCGCTGCGGGAACTGACACGCGGCCCTGGGCAGAGAGGCAGAACGTCCCCCCTCAAGGGCGGGTGCCGTGCACTCTGTGGGAACTGGTCCCTGCCCAGGCAGCATCCCTCCCGCCTCCCCCAGCCCCCCGATGTGTCCCTTTGTCAGGCTTTGGAGGCACCGAGGGCAGCTGCCGCAGATATCTCCTCAGAGAGTTGAAGCTGAGAGGCCGGAGCTCAGCTCCGGAGCCGGCCTTCGGAGGTAGGGTGCCTTCTGGGGCAGCCCCGGAGGGCACACCTGCAGGCCGAGGAGGCACGGAGCCCGAGAAAGCCTGTCAGCTCCTGTTTGTGTGACAGCTTTACCCCGGACTTGCGTGGCTGGGGAAAGAGAGGCGCCAACTGCTTGAGAATCAACTAAGCTGGTGGCTCTGAAAGATTGTGAAGAGGTGCCAA
>PVJD01020107.1:0-10207 GCA_004026545.1 Mormoops blainvillei
GCTCAATTTGCCTTTAAACTTCACTTCAAACCTCACTTCCTTAACCAGTAAAACTTGGATCATAATAGCCCTTATTTATACAGCTGTTAGAAGGATTTCATGAAATAATGCTTACAAGTGTTTGGCAAAGTGCCTGGCACTTAGTAAGTGGTCAATAAATGTTAACTATCATCATTTTTATTATCCCTTTCTATGGCGCCGCCGTGGACTGAAATTTTTCCTCCATTACGACTTGTTTAACCCTCAGGGAGGCTCTCATAAAAGATCATCCTTTATCCCATTCCATGTAAAGAGGGCATTATCTTAAAGAGCCTGTCATGATCCCTTAAGGAAAGATTACCATCAAACCCCAGAACCATGTGATCTTAAACTGACACCAAAGTACCATGCTTTACATGCTATGCTGCGTCAATGAGCTATGCATCCTGAATTAATTCGTCTTTGTATTCCTTATAACTGTAGTTACAAGTAGGAACCAAGACTTTTACTGAATAAACCTGTTTAAAAAACATCATGATAGGTTTGTTCTCCATATTCTTCATCCCTTAAAGTCAGAATTTTATGAACATTAGGAATTTGTCCCATTCTTTTGGCAGCTGGACAAGTCAGCAGGTAGACCTATTGCCACGTGAGTTGCCAGTATTTATTTGGTGGGCTGTTTTACTAGGCAGGCTTCGAATTTCTCCCTGTTCTGCAGAATATCATTCTACATGCCTCTATTAGGAAGTTGTGTACTTAGCTGAAGAGGGCTTTTCTTTGCTTCCATGAGAACCATCTCTTCTCTGCCCCGGGTCATAGTATCAAGTTTATGTCTTATGGAAGGGCTTATACCTGCCAAGAATCTAGAGACGATGTCTCAGAACTTCTGGTAACGGTTTATCTGAACTTTCCTTTTGCCAGCTGTTTCTCTAAGGCCCGTGTCTTTGACGAAGTGGACAAACACGCCACATGTAGCCAGATCATTGCCCCGAATTGCCTGAACCTGTAAAGATGCCTCTCACCCTGGTTTTCCCAGCGGCCTCTGTCTGTCCGTGTGAATGCCAATGTGTTGGATTGTTAGGCACATTCTGGAAGCATTCTGAGAGGCCTGTGGCATTGCAGGGAGACACTGCCTACTTTCCCCAGGAGTTTTATCCACGTGAAATAGGTTTATCTGTGAGTCAGCTGACAAAATTCATATTCTGAATGTGTGTATCCTTCAAAAGAGGGGGGAAGCAATGGAGTTGGAATACCAATATCTGGTTCCTTTTTTTAAGTTTTGAAAATAGTTAATTTAGAAATATTTCTGTTGTTAAATAGTGTTGCTAAAAAATGTATGCTCCCCCATATAAACTTCAGACCTATTTATTTTAAAACCACATAGGAAAAGGACTATTTTACTCCGTCTAAAAATCTCAGTAGTTTCTTTTTAAAATGTATTTGTTAAAAATACAAAGACTAATTTCTTCTGAGTTTGCAAAAAGAACTGATAGACATTAGAAAAGCAGCAGTGTATTTGTAAACTTCAGTCATATCTTTTCTATGAAATTGGTGGATGGGATTTACAACTTTGGTCGTGGTTTTGTAAGTGCAGCCCCAAATTCACTTCTATTGAGATTTACATATTTTGTTTCTTTCTCCCCACCCCCACTACAGCTTTATTGAAATATGAGTAACATATAATATTGTCAAAGTTTAAGGTGCACAACATGTTGATTTGATACACTTACGCACTGCAACATGGTCACCACCATAGTAGTTAGTTAACACCTACATCACCTGACATAATTACTGTTACATTTTTGTGGTAAGAACATTTATGATCTACTCTCTTAGATACTTTCAAGTATATAATACAGCATTACTAACTACTCTAATCACCACAGTAGAATGGTTATTACGAGGGGCTGGGGAGTAGGGAAATTGGGAAAACATTGGTCAAAGAGTATAAACTTCCAGTTTTAAGATGAATAAGTCTTGGGGATTGAATATCTGGATATTTTTTCTTAAGCAACCTTAGCACTAAGACATCTATTACATTTATATAAAGAAAAACATATGTATTGACCGGCCCTTAAGCCAAAAAGAGTATGTCTTTTGTTTTGTTGGCTTTCAAGTTCTTCATTGATGTGGAAGATCAGAGTTGTTCAGGTGAAAATTATGGGCAATGAGGAAGAAAGGAAAATTTGTGATGACAAATGTTAGGAGCATGAGTGGCAATAAATGTGTGCGTTTCTGTAAGGGGTTTTTAGACACACATAAAGGATAGTGTCCAACATGGGCACCATGAAACGCTTAGTCCTGCTTTTATGACTCAGGTGACTAGAGGCCATTCCCAGACCCCCTGGACTTCTGTAGCAGTACTCCAGCCTCACTAGGTATTTAGTGTGTTCAGGCAAGGTTATCCTCCAAAGCTGTCATTTGGGAAGCTATGCCATTCATATCAATGTCAGTATCTTTTTAGAACTGGAATGTCATTGAGCCTCTTCCATATAAAAAACTAAATTTCACTAATATAGTAACATTCTGCTTTTATATTATACCAATATTGTTAATATAGTAATAACAATGTTTTATTGTTGGCAATCATATTAACCAATTCAATTATCCACAACATTCATAGATTTGTATTAAAATGATATTCAGTTGTTTCTAAAACTCAAATCCAGGCTGATAAGAGAAGTTTTCAACTTTCCAGGTAATTCAAAAGAATGTGTCAGGTTTTTCTAAAATAATTCCAATGAGTTATAAACACATTAGCGTCACAGGCAGAATGTTTGAATACATGTCCATAGTTGCAAGACAGTGACTTAGAGGGGTTATCACTTAACTTCTATCTTGAGTTGTTTGTTTTAAACATCAGATGTTATTTCATTTTTATTTCTCGTAACTCATATGTAGCACTATTTAACATACCCAGATGAATGAGAGCTGGGATTTCATGATACATAGTTTTCCAATATGAGTGAAGATTTCCACTTCATATCATCTATTTAAAGAACAACCATTTCTGCTGTGGTCAGGATTTATTTGCTCCCTAGTTTTAAAAACTAAAACACACAAGCCTATTCCTAATAGGGACTTAATCTGCCATTCTAATAACATTTTCCATTATCTTCTACTACCCTACCTTCAACAGTATCTGTTTGAACTCCCTCAAAATGAATCACAAGTCCTGAATGCCCTGCCCTTCCTCATGCTCATTGCTGGGCCTCTGATACTCTCCCCCAGGTAGCTGCTACTCTACCAGCATGTTCTCATAGCAATTTGTTTGTACTTGATCACTCTTCAGTGCGATTATTTGCTATGTGCCAGTCTTCCTGACTAGACTGTGAGCTGCTGAAATTCAGAGGCAACATCAAATGCACCTGTGTACATCAGGGCCTCACATAATGTCTAACATATTGTAGCATCTCATGAATATGTATTGAATTAATTGACATAAATGGTTGTCTTGAAAATCTGAGGGATTCCTGACAAATTTCATAACAGTCTGCTATTGAAGCATGCAGGGCAAAATATAAACCTTGCCCTCAATGATTTAATAATGTGATGTTTTAGAAAATTGCGTTTTCATTTTTCTAATTGAAGTTACTTAAGAGTACAGAGGAGCTCTTACTCTTAAGGTCCTAGCATTTCCAATTTAACTTACTATGTTAAATCCCTGACGATGGATGTGCCCAGCAGAACGTTAGTAAGCAAATAAGATATACTCGATATTTGCCTCAGTTACAAGGTGAAAATCTGTTAATGAAACTTGTAGGTTCCCCTGTAAATGAATTGAAAAAGCATGAGTGCAAATCAGGGTTCTTATGTGTCTACACATTTCAAAGTAGTAAACTGTAGTCATTTAACAAGTATATTTTTTTGAGCATATATATAAGATAAATACTTTGCTAGGTTTGGGGGTTTCAGTACTGAACAAGGTAGAAGCAGTCCCCAACATTATGGATATTACAATCTAATTCTGAGAAGGCAGTTCAGTGCAAGTTTGATACATGCACTACAGGATGACAAGTAAAGGTGCAGTTTAGTACCTCCAAAATGTACGTGATGTGCTTGACAAGGGCTTTCAGGGAAGGATCTTCATGAAGCCCAAGACATAGACAAGCTAATGCTATTGAGAAGCAATGACTAGGTAGTGCTTAAGTGGAAAAGGATGAAAGAGTTTCTAGATGGATGGCATTAATCTCATTTCACACCTTTCTGGCACACTATGTACTTCTGTGTATTTGCCTGTTTTTATGCCAAAATTTTTCCATCACAATGGCTACACATTACTTACCTTGGGTTTGACTCACACTGTCTGACCTCAAACTCTAGCACGTGTAGACAATCATGTACCATTTCAGGAGTTTATTTATTACCTCTGTCATCAGTTCTTTGTCACAATGCTCACGCTAAAGGGTATAATATGCAAAGAAAACTATTATGAGACCTTAAAAGCCTAAGCCTGTGGATACCTTATAAGTTCCCATTGATTTCATCATCATTTATTAAGCATTAATGAAGTAAAAATCAAAAAGACAAAAATATCAATGAAACTAAGTGCTGGTCCTTTGGAAACAAACAAAATTGACAAGCCTTTAGCAAGACTCACCATGAAAAAAAGAAAAAAGGATCTCAAATAAAATCAGAAACAAAAGAGAAGTTACAACTGATACCACAGAAACTGAAAAGATCAAAGGGGAATACTATAAAAATCATGCACTAAAAATTGGACGACCTGGAAGAAATGAAAAAAATCCTAAAAAAATACAACCTTCCAAGATTAAATTAAAAAAAAGAAAATTTGAATAGACCAATTCTTTTTAAGTAAGGAAATTGAATCAATTAAAAACATCTCAACAAAAAAAAAAAAGCCTAGGACAAGATGGCTTTAATAATAAATTCTACTAAAAGTTCAAAGAAAAAATAATAGTATTATGCTCTAATACCTTTAAAAAGTGAAAGAAGAGAGAGACAAATTCAAACTTGCTTTATAAGGTCAGCATTACCCTGACACCAGAAACAAAGACATTCTAAGGAAAGAAAACTATGTCAATACCCCTGGATATACATGGATGAAATAATCTTCAACAAAATATCAGTGAATAATTTAACAATACATTGAAAGGACCATATACCATGATCAAGTGGGATTTATTCCAGGAATGCAAGGGAGTTTCAACATCTGCAAACCAATATATACCACATTAGCAAAATGAAAGATAAAAATCATATGATCATCTCAATAGATACAAAAAAAAGAATTTGACAAAATTCAACTCCCATTTATGGCAAAAACTCTCAGCTAGTGGGTATAGGGGGAATGAACTTCAATATAATAAAGAACACATATGACAGACCCACAGCTAACATCATACTCAATGGCACAAAGCTGAAAGCTTTTCCTCTAAGGTCAGGAACAAAGAAGGATGCCCACTCTTGCCACTTTTCTTCAACATAGTATTGGAAGCTCTAGTCAAGAAAAAGATAAAAAGATATTCAAATAGGAAAGGGAGAAGTAAAACTATTTGCAGATGACATAATAGCATATATAAATAGAAAACAATAAAGACGCCACCAAAAAACTTGGAACTAATAAAAACTTAGTTAATTTACAGGATATAAAAATCAATATACAAAATCTGTTTCATTTCTATACACTAAAACAAAGTATCAGAAACAAATTTTTTTTTAATCAGTTACAACTGCATCAACAAGAATAAAATACTTAGGAATAAATTTAACCAAGGAGGTGGAAGACCTGTACACTGAAAACTATAAGACACTGATGAAAAAACTGAAGAAGACACAAATAAATGGAAAGACAACCTATGTTCATGGATTGGAATAATTATATTACTAAAATGTTTATATTACTCAAAGCAATCTACAGATTCAATATAATCCCTATCAAAATTCCAATGGCAATTTTTCCAAAAAACATAAAAATAATCCTAAAATGCGTACAGAACCAAAAACCTTGTATAGTCAAAGCAATCTTGAGATAAAAAGAAGCTGAAGGTGTCATGCTCCCTCATTTCAAGCTATATTGCAAAGCTATAGTAATCAAAACAACATGGTATCAGAATAAAAACAGACATATTGATCAATGTAACAGAATGCTGAACACAGGAACAAACATACATATATGGTCAACTAATTCATGACAAATGAACAAAGTATATACAATGGGAAAATGACAGTTGCTTCAATAAGTAGTGTTGGGAAAACTGGACAGACACACATGAAAGAATGAAACTGGATCACCATTTTACACTGTATACAAAAATTAACTCAAAATGGATTAAAGACTTGAATGTAAGAACTGAAACCATCAAACTTCTAGAAGAAAACATAAGCAGTTATCTCCTTGACATCAGTCTTGAAGATAATAGTTTGGATATGACACCAAAAGCAAAGGAAACAAAACTAAAAGTAAACAAGTGGGACTACATTAAACTAAAAACGTTCAGCACAGCAAAGGATACCGTCAACAAAATGAAAAGACAGCCTACTCAATGGGAGAAAATATTTTCAAATAATATCTAATAAGTTAATATCCAAAATACATAAAGAACTCATATAACTCAATAGCAAAAACAAAACAAAACAAAACAAAGAGTTCAATTAAATATGTGCATAGATCTGAACAGACATTTTTCAAAAAAGGACATAGTTGGACAACAGACACATTAAAAGTTCCTCAGTATCACTAATCATCAGAGAAATTCAAATCACAACCATGAGATATTATTTTACACCTGTTAGAATGGTTCTTATAAAAAACACAAGATATAAACACAAGGGTTGGCAAGGATTGGAGAAAAGGAAACCCTTGTACATTATTAGTGGCAATGTAAATTGGAACAACCATTATGGAAAACTGTATGGAGTTTCCTCAAGAAACTTAAAAAAATAAACTATCATATGATCTAGCAATTCTATTTCTGGATATTTAGCTGAAGGAAACAAGAATACTAATTCAAAAAGACATATACAACTTTATGTTTATTGCAACATTATTCATAACAGTCAAGATACACACACTACACACAATGGAATACTATTCAGCTATAAAAGTAATGGAATTTTGCCATTTGCTTCAGTATGGATGGACCTCGAGTGCATTATGCCAAATGAAATCAGTCAGAAAGGGACAAATATCATATGATCTCACATAAATGTGGAATCTTAAAAAAAAACAGATTGGGGGGCAAAATGGTTGAAGGGACACAAACAGTACAAACTTCCAGTTATAACAGAAAAGAGACATGGTATGTAATTGACTGCATGATGAACATAGTTAATAACACTGTACTGCATATATGAAGGTTGTTAAGACAACAGACCTTAAAAGTCCTCATCAACAAGAAAAAAATTGAAACTATGTAAGATAATAGATGTTAACTAGACTTATTGTGGTGATCATTTTGCAATATATACAAATATTGAATCATATTGTACACCTGAAATTAGTATAATGTTATATGTCAATTTTTAATAAAACTTAAGTATTTTTGAGTACCTATTGTTTACTTAGGATAAGTAACAAGAATACAGAGGTATGTTGTTACAGCTATTGTCCTAATGCCCTATGTAATAAGATGCCTGACTCCATTTTGATGCATGACCACTAATAGTTCTTAAGTCCCCCTACCCTCCCTTACTGTTCTGTGCCACATCTGGGGAAGGTGGTAAGACAACCCAGGTGCTCTCCCTGTTGGTGCTGGAGGGAAAGTTCAAACCATGCCATCACCATCAGGGATATTCAAACAGAGAAGGAACCCCCCCACCTTGGTTGTATCCTTGAGACACAATTACACCCAGTGCCATTAACATCTTCCTTCTCACAAGCCATCCTCAGATGTGCTTGGATTCCATTTGTGGAACAGAAAGATTCCATTTGTGAGTAACACACATCCTCATACCCTCGGTGTGTGAAGCCTCATCAGTCTCAACAACTGAACTAATTTGGGTAGAGGCTCATCCCATCTATGGGGAGTGATCGCAACACCCTAAGTGCCACCTTGCTGCCTCACAGTGATGAAAGCATGTTATCTTTCATCTTTATATGGGCTTCCTCATTGTTCCAAAATAGGTTCTTAGCTCCAGTCCTTAACATTCACATTCAAGGACGGAAGGGGAAGGGCAATCTTGCTGCTTCTCTCTCTTTTTAGAAGGAAAAGTATAGTTTTCCCATTACCATTTGCCAGAATTGTGTCATATCGCTATACTTAGTTGTTAAAAGAGTCAGGGAATTCATTTTATTTGAGCATATTGCCACCCCAAACAAAGGTATAATTCTGTATACATGGAAGTAGGTGAGACTGGATTCTGGATAAGCCACTATCAATGTCAGGCCAAAAAGGGGATAAGTTCTACTATGTGCTAGGGATATAACAATGAGTAAAATCACCAATACTTCTTTATATAACTATGCAATGGGGGACTCACAGAAAGTATCATCAAGTGACAATTACATAGGTAATAAGTGCTATTAAGGAGAAACTTATCTTTCTCTAATGGTGTATGATATCGGGTATGACCTTACTATGTGTGGCCATACAGAGGACATGGTTCAGGAGATGAGATCTGAAAGAAGAACTAAGGTGTTAAATAGTAGAAGAGGAGGGAAAAGACCATTTTATGCGAAGAAAATACTGTGTATAAAGACCCGTTGGAAATTAGGGACAAGATGCATTTAGGAAACTCATATAAAGCTAGTGTGGCTGAAGCATGATGAAAAAATGAGGGAATATGGATG
The DNA here is from genome assembly GCA_004026545.1 of Mormoops blainvillei. Taxonomy (NCBI): domain Eukaryota; kingdom Metazoa; phylum Chordata; class Mammalia; order Chiroptera; family Mormoopidae; genus Mormoops; species Mormoops blainvillei. The sequence continues at coordinate 8,732 of PVJD01020107.1, forward strand.
TGTGAACGCAAGTTGATTAATGAAGAGCTTATGAATTGTCATATGTAATAAATTCAGATGGGCAGATGCTAAGAACTTATGGTTTTAGAACCTTGAGCCTCTTCTACAACCATGTGCTCAGTCTTGAGACAGAATTCACTCTCCCCCCATCAATATATTTGTTCAAAAAAAGAAGTAAAACATTATTAAATTACTTAACAGAAATTTTATCATGTCATGTGATATCATTATTCCAATAAATGTTTCTCAAACAACATCCATTTCCTGAAGTCTAAACACATATAAAGAACAGAGATATTTATCTTTCCTCCTATTGACTGGCTGTTAAGGTGCATTTAGAATGAGAATCATAGCTTTTAACAAACTTTTAAAATTATCTTGAGGTTCTGGTAATGGGGGAAGGAAATGAATGGTCAACTTCTTCCTCATTGTTGGCCATAAACTTTACATTCTACAGTTGATGAGGGGCTGTAGTAACTGTAGCAAGAGAAAACTATCTCTTTGGATTGGCTACTCAGGTGTGAGTAGGTGGGTAAAATTGTTAAATATGTTCCAGGAAATGAAGAGGGTATAGTAACAAACTAGGGAAGTTAATTATTTACTGTTCAGCCCTCATTACACATGACTTTATGTTATCTGCTTTACACTGGGTGATAAACTGATATGGAAGAATCTGAAAGAATATGCATAGAGAAGAGTAAGGGAGAAAATCATCCCATAGATTTTACTTGATTGTGCGAAATGTTTAGTAGACTTCGCATTATTCAGGGGGCAACCTAAGAGCAGTTTGTGAATGGTTTGAATGGTTGTATCATTTTCAAAGGAAAGTGAATTCATGTATTTGAGAAGATCTTATGTAAGGCCTGACCTTCAGAGCCTTTTCTAGAAACATCATTTAGGGAAATAAACCATGTCTTCAAAGTTCTTTGTGAGCCTCAAAGCTCCTAAAACATAGCCCATAAACTGCTGATGTGCAATTATTTATTGATTTTGTGTTACTTTTGTCAGTATATAGGACTTTTTCAGGAATATGGGCCTTGCTTGGGACAATAACCTATATTAGAGGTTTACAAATCTACAGTTCTTTGTAGAATCATGTCAATGTGAACCAATGGCAAGTACTTAGGATGGAATAAATATGAGTTTTATTGACTCAAGGTGCTTTGCTCCAGCTGTCAGACACAAACCAGACTCCTTAGCTATTCTTCACCCTGAATTCATAAAGAATAGCATTCCCATAGGACAATTTTAATTGGAAGCATATTTTACCCCTATAATGCAAACTCAGGGTCACAACAGGTAACCTGGAAGATTGTTCTACCATATGTTATCCCCAGAAAATATATTCCTCAAATATCATGATACACAAGGGGCGAAGATTACATAAGTCTTGAGATAAACTTCCTATCAAGTCAGTTTACCATAACTGAATGGTTGGGTTTCAGATGAAGGCAACATGCAATTTAGATTCCGGTA
>PVJD01020108.1:0-10202 GCA_004026545.1 Mormoops blainvillei
GAATCTCCCCATCCCAGAATCCTGAACACCATCCTATTAATAATCTTGCACTTTACTTTATCTTGAATTCTAGAATTTTTCCCACTCTAAAATACAGTCCACCACAGCAGCCTGTACTTTCTAGGATGCTAAGAAACATCCCATTCAAGACCATGTCCTCCTGAAACCCTAATGTCTAGTATTATGTCCATTGTAGAATTTTCTCCTTTCTTGGAAACTTAACACCATTCCGTTTAGGACACTGTCCCTTTAGAATACTATTCAGGCCACAATCTTGTCCATTCCAGAACACTAAACACCAACCAGTATAAAATCCTGTCCATTCCAATATGTGCAGTTCAAGTATTCTGCCCATTAAAGAATTCTGTCCATTGTAGAATGCAGATAAATATCATGTTTAGATTTCTGTCATTTGTAGAATATGTACATTTTAAAAATCTGACAGTCCTGCAACACTGTTTCAAGTTTTTACAGGATGATTTTATGGACAGTATTCTTGATCTCAGGATTCTGGACTGGACATGATTCTGTTTGGGATGGTGTACTGTATTCTGGAATTCATGAGATTTAAAAGGGACAGGATTTTACAATAGACAGCGTTCTATAATGGAGAGGATTCAAGAAATAAGGATCTGTAATGGAGGGAATTCTAAATGGGAAGTCCAGAATTCTTGAATGCACAGGATTCTAACATGGACAGGGTTTGAAATAAGTTTTACTCAAGATTCTCTAATGGCCCTCATTCAAGAAATGACAGGATTATTGAATGTAGACTATCCTAAATTGATTGGTGTTCAAGATTCCAGAATGGACAGGATTCTAAATGTGATGGTGTTCCAGAATCCAACATGGTCAGAATTAAAATGATTGACCTAAATCCAAAATTAGGGATTATGGAACGGACAGGATTGTAAATTGAATGATGTTCACGATTCTCGCATGGACAAGATTCTAGCATGGGCAGAACTCTAGAATTCAGGTTTGTAGAGTGAACAGGATCCTAATTGTAATGGTGTTCAGTTTTCTACAATTGAGAAGATTCTAGCATAGACAGAATTCTAGATTGGACAAGACTCAAAATGGAATGGTGTACAGGTTTCTCGGAAGAATAGACTTACATAGTTTTGGGACAGAGTTTTGGTCAAGCACAACCTCCGTGGATGAAAAAATAAATAAATAAATGAATAAATGAATAAATGAATGAATGAAAACATAAATAGATAGATAAATAAATAAATAAATAAATAAATAAATAAATAACACCTCGAATTAGCGTTTACAAAATCTAGAGACATCTAGCTTTTTGTCCAACCAGAGTGGAGGTTAAGCATGGAATTGGGCTTTGGGAAATGGTGTTAGGAAGGATGAACACCCTAAGCAGGTCTTGTAGATAGGCAATTGTGTGACATTCTGCAGAGGCTCAGCATGGATCAGAAAGCTTTCAGAGAGAATTGCGGATAGTGGGTGACATCAGAACCTGAGGACCTTTCGCGTGCGTCAGTAGCTGCGCATGGTTGTCACGGACTAAGGAGACTCATTGCTGTGGTTTTCTTTCCCTTCATTTCCCTCAGTCTCAAGTATGGCAGCTGTGCCTGGCATGATGAGGAGTAGAGCTTGGTGTCCTGTCAATATAACAGGACGATTTTCCGCCTAACCTGCCAGGTCATCAGTCCAGTCTGTGAGGTCATGTTGTGGTATGAGGACAAGACACACATCAGCAGAGCACCCAGGGTTTTACTAAGGGGAACAGAGAGTTAAAGACCAGGAAACATGCGGCACCACTGCTCCTCACAATGGGAAAGAGAGAACTCTCCTTAGAAATTCTCGTGATGCAACTCTGAAATAGAGTAATGTCCACTGTATACTCGAGAAAACGTTTAGTCAGGCGCTTCAGAAATCCAGGATATATTTCTTCTGCATTTGACCTATGGAAACAGTATGCATACTTCCACTTTTATTCTAATTTCTAAAGTAATTCATGCTCAGATTATTCAAAAGCAAACAGCACTGAAGGTGTTAGGTACTCTCCCACCGAAATGTTCCAAGGCCTAACCAGCTTTCTCACGCAAACATTTTGTCTGAACATTCCCTGGCTGTTCCTTTATAGACTAACTCTTATGTAAATGGAATATGTATGCCTGTATGCATTGATTCAGTTTTTCACTGTGTTTTCTATTGAATCCCTAATACCTGGCAAACAGAGTTCATGAGCTGGAAATACTCATGAACACCATGATCGGAATCAGGGCTCCTCAGCAGCTGCCACGTGAAAGGGGAAAATCCAGGTACACTTGTTTGCATATGTGTCATAATACAGAGTGACTAGTGTTTTGGAGAAAACCAATCCGGGACAAGTGCCTAGGGATCAGTGAGAGGGTAGGGTGCTGTGTGCAGGTGGTCAGTGAAGGGTTCTCTTAGGCCATAACAAATACGATGACACCTGTGGGCAAAGAACACCTCAAGAGAGATCAGCTAGTACAGGAAAGGAAAGAGGTGGGGGGGCCAAGCCTTCCGGGGCCTCTCAGGTTTGGGCCTCCACACAGAGGGAGAACTGTGACCACACAGATACCTAGCAGCTGGAAATGGATAGCGTGTGATCAAAATTAAGCCACTTGAAAATACTCTGAATCAGGTGACACAGTAGTGCAGCGTTCATCTTCATTGTTTATTGATTGAGAAATGCATTCCCTTTGAAACCCGGAGAAAAACTGCAGCCATCTTTTTTTCTTTCTTTCTTTTTTTTTTTTTTTTATAAATGAGCTTTCAGAAGAAACAATATCCACTGTGTTACAAATGAGCTTAAAGATATTTTGAATGTATGCATCTCCCGCCTCTGAAAGTTGTAATCTGTCTCCTGCATTCACTAATGGAGGTAAACAACGTATTTTTCACCTTATCTACCAGGTTTTGTTTCAGCCATCTTATTGCCCAGGTGAATGTCCATGAACTACTCAGACAGAGCTTGAAATGCTATGCCCTCAAGCTGACGAGGGAAATATCCTCCACTGTGCAGTTCCAGAGTAGAGGTATTCAGGAAAGTTCTGATTGAAACCTGAAATTATTTAGTCATTTCCCATTGCAAAATGGAACATTCACAATTCGGTCTCTGCTGTGCTGATAAATGGCAACTGGCCAATTAGCTTAAAAATGTCTGTCACCGTCCCTTGAAGAATCATAGTAAGCTGACCTTGGTTTAACACCTGGATTCTTTCCTTCTACTAGTTACTACATCGTGTTGTTCAACATTTATTTCCAGTGTATTTGTCTTCATCTTTATTTGAAAGTGTGTTGCCCCATGCACTCAAATGTGATGTACTTTCCTTATTACTTGACATTAGATATTTAGAGCTGGAACCGCAGAATATGGGGAAAACGGCATTGTGTACTTAGACATGCTGGGATCACACACTGATTGGTTTTCTTACCTTTGCAACATGAGGAGCCCTTAGAGGAGAGGGCTGATTACTGATTTAGTGTTACCAATCCCTACCCTTTTGTTTTAGTTTTCTAATGCTGGTGGATTTTGAGAGGTCCAATCCTACCCGTTTTTGGCCTCCATCCCTTATATCGGAAATGTTTTTTTAGCTGGTTGCACTACCAGCAGCATTTGCTCCAGGAGGCAGCGCTGGAACCTTTCAAATTTGGAACCCCAGTTGTGCACAGCGATTCCCAAGGCCGCGGCAGGAGATCTGAACACAGAGGAGAAGCCCAGACTCCCAGGCAACTCACGACATCTTCTATGCCCTCACAGTGATCTGAAAGCACAGCATTGCAGGCTAGCTTGAAAAACTTCCACCCGTGCATATATGGGCAGAGAAGTTATCAATAAAATACCACGGATAACCAAATTAAGTGGCTGCTCAGAATGACAATGGAAAACCTCCGCAAGTGCAAAAGCTTAAGCCCTGGAACGGTGGTCCTTAAACAAAATCAAAGCCAGGACTGAGTTACAAGAAAACACAGACAGCCAGTTTAATGATTGCTGAAACTCTTTAAAGAGTACATGAGCAAATGAGAACTTCCTAAAGGGGTGGAAGTTTGTGTAAAATGTTACTTGATAAGGAGTTTTTTATGCCACATGACTGGCCCCCATTCACTCCATATCAGGGCTCATGCTTATTACATTTGTAAGCAAGCACCACAAAAATAAGCAGATGCGTTTACATACTGGTTACATGTATAGCAATGTTGAAAACTCATCCATTAACAGAGCACAGGTGTCTCAGCCCTATAGTCAAAGAGTTGGACTGAGAATCATTGTTTCTGCAAGCGTCTATGAAGTCTATAGTGTTGCAGGTGGAATAGTAATGCTAAGATTACAGAGAGTGCGCCATTCCTAAGCCCCGATCTGGGTGGGTCATGGTAGATAGTCCTATCTAGGCATAAAATATCGTCTTTTATGTATCGACTTGAGATAGAGAAACATTGATTCGAGACAAAGTCATTGATCAGTTGCCTCACGCTTGGGCCTCGGCCAGCGATGGAACCTACAACCAAGGTATGTGCCCTTATCTGCAGTGAAAAGGCAGTATTTGATGTGTGGACAGGCGCTCCAAATCCCTGATCCATCCATTGACTTATTTTTAACTTTGAATTTTATTGTTTATCTCTAGGTTTTGGACTTGGTGTTTTTCAATAACCAAGCACACGCAAGATCATTTAATGTAGTGTCACAATTTATTAATATGTCCGCATCTTTCCTAAATGTCTTCTAAAATGTTATACATGGCTATTTCTTCTCTTCCTTCCGTAACTTCCAACATGTGAAGTTCCATTTTAGGAACATTTTGAAGGGCCTAGTGGTGGTTTCTTTCTGTGAATAATTATTTTATATATTGGCATATAATTATTTTAGTAATTAAATATTTATTCACGTGTAAAAATACATTTCATGTATAACTATATAAGTACATTTCATAAATATACATAATCATTTCAATGATGTATACCATCTATTCATTATATTGGATGTCTATATTATATATGCATACATGCACGAATATGTATCATATTTCTTGGATAATAGGCTGGAAAAGTGATGGTGCTTGACAGAGCCTTGATCGTTGTCTATTACAGTAGAATGCACTATAGGAGCTAGGGTGCTTTATGTGTTTCATAACATTGAAGATGCTGAGATATCCCAAGTGATTGAAAATAATGAAGATGCTGTAATAGTCCAGGAATTTGAGAACTTCCTAGGCAGCTGTAAAGCACAGTGGTTGGGCATGTTGGGGATTCTATAACGATGCAGGCAATGAGGAAACTGCAGATAAAAGGATAGCTCAAGTGTTGGAGAACACAGCAAAGGCTGGGATAACCAAGTTACTTGAGCACAATTGCATGTTTGGATACTGCCAGTGTTGGAGGCACCTGCTATGCTGGGATATTTCCATGGCCTTGAGCATTGACAGTTCTTGGAATAGTCAGGTGTTTGATAATGTTGCATGAACACTGTATGGTGCAGGAGTTTTTGAAACATGCAGAGACTGATAGAGTTCAGGGATTTAAGAACACTGAAAACCCCAAGGGCTTGGTAGTACTGAAAATGATATAGTAGGCCTTTGAGAAAAAGAGACTCTGTCATACATCTCATGCTCTCCATCAGTGTAGATTTTGGGGGTATTGCAGGTGTCTCCCATATCTACCAAAGCTTCTGTATTTAGGTTAGCAGAGAACATTTCAGGTTTTGGCATAATCCAGAATTCTGAAAAATTTAAAGATGCTGGAAATGCAGTAGAGGGAGAAAGCTGCAGATGCTGCGATAGTCCAGGACACTGGAAAAGTTGAGGATGCTGCGAAGGTTGCTCTTTTGGAATAAAGAAAAAGAATCCTGCAGAAGCAGGAATAATGCAGATGTCTGAGAACAATGAAGATGCTGGCATAGCAGATGTGTGTCACAACACAGCAAAAGCGTGCATAGAAATGGCGTTTGAGAACACTGAGGGTGCTCAGAGAGTCCAGGAGTTTAAGAGCATTGCTAGCATTAAGATAGTCCAGGTGTTTGAGATCAAAGTGATGCAGTGACATTCTTGGCATCTGACATGAATGCAGACCCTGGAAAGGATGAGTGGTTCGAGAGCGCAAGGATGCTTTGTGTAGCACAGGTGTGTTCCGAGGATAGAGGAACCAACATTGTTCATGTATTTAAGACCACAGAAGGAGCTAGAAAGCTGAGAGTCTTTGGGATATCACACAAGAAGGAGTACTCCAAATATGGAGAACAGGAAAATCCTGGTATACTGCAGGTTTTTGAACACTCAGACACAGCTAGCATAAGTGAGGTGTTGGGGGACTGGAAGAGCTGAAGTTGTCCAAACGTCCGTGACTACAAAACTGTGACACATACCGTGGTGCATTGGACAGTTGCAGACCCTGCCATAACGTCAGAGTTGGAGCTCTGTAAAGGCGTTTACTTTGTCCTCGACGATCAGAATCTGGTATATGTTTGGAAGAGCCCAGGTGCTGAGAACACTGCAGATCCTGGATAGTTCTTGTGTTGATAGCACTGGTGACTTGGGTATTCCCTGGGATTGGAGAGATTTGCAGACTGTGGAGTAGTCTCCGTATTAGGAAACAAAAACTGCAGAGCTAATGCAGGTATTTCACAGATGGCAGACATGGGTTTAGTCAAGTTTTTTAGAAGAATTTGGGAACCGTGGGATATTCCAGGTATTTAGGAATATTGCAGGAACTTCATATATCCCACCAGGTTTGGAACACTGAAGGTACTGGGGAAGTCTAACCATCAGATAATCCAGAATGCCTTGGGATGTTCCTGGTGTTTGAGCACATTACAGGCCCTGGGAGGATCCAGGTGTTTGAGAACAAACGGATGCCGCGGTACTCCAGGTGATTCAGAAGGCTGCTGCTGCTTAAATACAGCAGGTGTTGGATGGCACTGAAGGTTCTAGGAATATTTTAGGTGTTTGAGTACATTCAAGTGCTCAAAATGCCCAGGTATTTCACAACATTGAAGAATCTGTGAAATGGCATCATTTTCAGACTGTGCAGACACCGGTATTTTCCAAGGAGCTTCAGAACACTGCAGACCCAGTGTAGCCCATGTGCTTGAGAACGCTGAATGCATGGTGATAATTCATGTGTTATAGAACACCTCGAACACTCCGAATACTAAGGGAGTTTTAGGACAGTGTTGATACTCCACTAGTTTGCATTTTGAGGTCTTAAACATGCTGGCATATGCTAGTGTATTGTAAACATTGACGATGCTGGGGTACTCCAGACCTGAGGACACAGCAGGTGCTGCCATAGCACAGGTATTTGGGAACACTACAGATGCTGAAATAGCACCCAAAGCTTTGTGAAGCTGGGATAGTCCGGGTATGGGAGAATATTGAGCACTTTGGGTAAAACACAGGTTTGAAACAGTGTTGTCACAGCTAATGTCCAGTTGCTCACAGACACTGGGGAGTCTGTAACATGCAGGGCTTTGAGAACATGCTGACCAGTAGACTGATACTATATTTGAGAAAATAAAAAGCACAGACTTAATTGAGTGGGTCAAAACACACTGCAACATTGTAGTCTTCGACATGATGAAGATATTACACTCCTTGGGAATGTGCCGATGTTGAAATCAGGAAGTCCCTGGGATATTCTTGGTGCTTCACATACTGAAGGCCTGGCATGCTCAAGCAGCTGAGGAATTTTCCAGACATTGGGTTGCTCAGATGTCGAGGACATTGCAGGTGAAGTGAATAGACCTGTGTTTGGATGATGGTTAGTGCACTGTTTCAGGCATTTCAGTCGCTGAAACGCTGTGGTTGTGAGAGCCATGGTGGATGCTGCACTTTCAGGTGTCTGAGTACACAGAAGATGATAGAATGGGCCAGGTGTTGGAGCACACTGCACGTGCCACAGTAGTCAAGGCGCTAGAGAACGTGGCTGGTACTGGCACAGTCTCCAAAAGAGTTCTAAGTGCTTGGGCTTTGAAAAACCAGCTGTGACATATTCAATGAGCACCCAGAAGGATTTGGGTGTAGCATACATTGTGGCCCAGACCTGTCTCCATGGCACATTCCCACCTCTCACAATGACAAATATAGGCATGAGCACTACCAATTGACTTGGTTGTGAAACGCATGGCTACGTGACAGTCATGTACTAACTGTCTGCTTCCTCCTCTCAACAGTTCACCTCGAAGGCTTCATGTCTCTTTGGACCATCTAGAGAGAGCTACAGTGTTCTTTCAGAACTCAGGTGTCTCTTTTCTAATGACGATTTAAAAGGGGTCATCACAAATGAGCTCTATCTGTGTGGCTGTGATGAGTAGGTTGTAGTGTCTGAGCAGTCTGTGCATGGCCATGAGCCTTGGACAGTGCCTTGGGTTGCTGTCAATGTCCTTGGTGTGTTCATAATGTGTGGACCCAAGTTTTTAGCTACACTTTGTAAGGAAAGTGTAATATTATTAAACAGTTAATAAGAACCAGTGAGTGAGTCACAACTCCTTCATGAAGAATTTGCCATGTGGTTTCTCACTGGCTGCTGTGTGTCCTGATTATAAGTGACTGCTCTCATGGGCTCTGGTGTGCCCTTGTTTGCTGTACTATGCTCTGATTGGCTGGTGGTTGCACCCACCAGCCTGGACAAGCATACATTGCATACACCACACAGTTACTTCACCTCCCTCACTGTGCCCTTCAAGCCAATAAGTGAGTGTACGGATGGAGGCTGTGTGTTGGTCATGATAAATGGGTTGTTCTGGGGCACTGGTATGTGAATCGCGCCTGAGTTGTAGTTGTCCTCAAGCTTGGGTGTGTTCATTTCTGTGACTCGAATCCTGGTGCTGCCTGGGATGATGATGGGGAGGTGAATTGCTGACTTAACTGTTAACAAGCCCCAAGAAGATACAAATTACCAAGGAAATCTGAAAATCAATGTATTCCCTTTCCATACCGATTATACATGTGCATAAGAATTGGCAGATCTATGCAGAATTTGTTGCATTCGATTATGCAATAAAATCCATTGAAGCATTGGAACTATTTCAACTGCATTTATTTACAAACTTAGAAACAGTGCTTCTTCTGGCATAGCTGTGGTTGTGGAGACACTCTCCCTTATTAACTTGAAACTGTCAGGGTCCCAATGGGAGGCGATGTGGCTGTCTGATACGGCATGTCTACAGCTGTCCCTGTGTTGCTTGGCCCACTGCCCTTCTTTCCCTAAAAATGTCTTAGCAGTCCTGCTTGGACACTGGCGCTACATCAGGAGCTGCCGCTGGGCGCACAAGCAAAAGGGAAGAGCTGAGTGGTGACAGTGCATCCAGGTCGATCAAAGCAAATGTCTAGACTCTGGTCCATGATAGTCCCTGTTGTTGCTGCACTCATCCAGTCCTCCTCAGTAGATGGTTTGTGTTGCATGGAGAGCACGGTTTTCCTGCGGGTCAAATTCAAAACGATAAGGAAGAAGGAAGAAATGTGAGACAGCAAAGGTGACAAAGGTGATCACCTGAGGGGGAGAGGTAGAAGTTTGTTTGGATGGGTAGTTTCATTTGTTGCCTGTTCCTACTGTCCACACTGAGACCTCTCTGCTTGCCCCTCCACCTGAAATCTCATGCTCAGCTTATCTCAGAGAATATTCACAACCCAGAACTCATCCACTACCCATACAGCAAAGACACATGCCGAGACCTTCCCTATTCAAACTTGTTATCCAGGCTCCCTGACCCTGAATGGGAACGGGGCTTAAAATGGTTTCATGGATGACTTTAAACATCAATTATCTTTCTGGCATATTTGGAAGTGAGATAGATAGTCAGCCCTGGTTCTATCACCCCGTGGAGCCATTTATCCGAGACACAAAATGGTGTACATTGCTTCTAAACATCCAAAAATATCATCACCTGCAGCCACCGTGTTTTATCGGTTGCCCCAGTCAGTTCCATGACCCCAATCCCTAGAGAACCCAGACACTTGTCTTAGTCTGAGCTGATGAGAAAATGACAGACAAAGAGAACATGGGAAGAGGGAACCTCATAGGGCCTAAATTCCTTTCAACCGGGCTCCTTGAACAAGACCAGGTCCTGCTTTGGTCCTTCTTGATATACAGTTTTGGAAATAGGCCTTTGTCTGTTTGGCAGAAATGCCGGTTTGGGAAAGACAGATCCGCCTTTACCACAATCACAGTGTATGGTGGAGTTGAGAAATCAAGTGGAGCATCTGGAGTAGGTCTAGCAGGTG
>PVJD01020109.1:0-10202 GCA_004026545.1 Mormoops blainvillei
CAACTGTATATCCTTCTATCCTTTAATATGAATTTGTACTGTTCAAACTGAAGTGGATTGTATTGAATGGACTTTTTCTTTAAACCTTCTCTTTACCAAGACAGTACCTGTTCTTAAGAGCATTTAGTAAATACAGGACAGCGCGACATCTGGTGACCAAAAAGAGAACTGCGAGTTAAACACAGCTAACAAAGAACAGGGAGAGGAAAGTGCCCATAATAGTGGGTGGAAGGAGAAGACTTGTTATCACGGACCACAATGCCTCCACCCCGAACCACACTGGACTGACACAGTATCAGCCTCTTCCTGGGGGGGTGAGGTGGCACAAGAAGCAAACAGTGTTAGCCAGGTTGATAGAGTCTCAGGTATGGCACCTGCCTGCTGGCTCTGCGGCTCTATGGTGGGAGGGCTCAGAAAAAGGACAATGGCCTCTGCCTGCCTTTCTGTCTGGGAGAAAGCTGTCCCACAGATCCAGCCTTGATTCCAGACACTTCACCACCTCCCTGTATGCTACTGGTGCCTTTCAAGCTACTACCCCAGTGCTGGATCTCAAAAGGAGTGAGTCTGAGTAAGTCCATGTGTGGGTTCTTTAAGAAAAATGGCTTGTGACTCCAGAAGTTTCTTACACTAACTCTGTCCCCACTGGTTTTCACAGACAGAAGTTATGGAGACTTACTTTCCTGGCACTGGAACCCTGGGCTGGGGGGCCCGGTGTGGTCTGGGACTCCTTGCTCCTGAGATATCCCTCTAAACTTTTATCCGCCACACATGGAGGTCAGACCAGCCTGTCCTGCCCCTCTGCCCCTCCTACAACTCTGGTGGGGTGTGGTTTCTTTAATTCCATAATTGTTAGACTTCCATTCAATTCAATTTCTGATGATTCTGAGTGATGGTTGTTCTATATTTTAGTTGTAATTTTTATGTGGTTGTGTGAGGAGGTGAGCTGTGTTTAGCTTTGCCACCATCTTGACTGGATATCTGGAGTGAACACTTTTAAACTCACCTTATGAGGTCAGCATTACTCTGATACCAAAGCCAGATAAGGACACTACAATCCCCCTCTACCCCCCCAAAAAGCTACAGGCCAATATCTGCAAGGATTAATGCAAAATTTCTCAGCAAAATACAAGGAGGTCAAACACAGGAGCACACTAATAAGGTCATACACCATAATCAAGTAGAATTTGTCCCTTGGATGCAGGATAGTTCTATGTAGGCAAATCAATAAATGCAATACATGACATTGATAGAATGAAATATGAAAATCATATAATCATCTCAATACATGCAAAAAATAGTTGACAAGATTCAACATTTTTTATCATAACAAATCTCAACAAATTAGGTATAGAAGGAATGTACCTCAACTTAATAAAGGCCAGTTTTTCTCTTTTTTTCTTTTTTGCTAAATCTCTCCTCCACCCCCATCCCAGCCCCTCAACCCCCTCACAGTTGTTGGCCTGCTCTCTGTGAGTCGGTCTCTATTTTGCTTGTTAGTTCATTTTGTTTATTAGATTCCACATATGAATGAAATTTTATGGTACTGGTATTTCTCTGACCAGCTTATTTAAATTAGAGAAAAAAAACTCATGGGCACAAACAACATTGTGGTAATTGCTGGAGGAGAGAAGCGTAGAGGGAGGTAGAGAAGGGCATAGGCAGAATAAATAGTGATGGAAGTAGAGTTGACGTGGTGTGGTGAACACACAACACAGTGTACAGATGTTGTATTGTTGAATTGTGCACCTGAAAACTGTATAATTCTGTTAACTGTGTTCGCACAATAAATTCAAAAAAGAAAAATCCATAATAAAGTCCATATAGACAATCCCATGGCTAACATACTCAATGATGAAAGGTTGAAAGCTTTTCTTCTAAAATCAGAAAAAATACAAGGTTGCCCACTCTTACTACTCCTATTCAATGTAGTATTGGAAGTCCTAGCCAGTGTATTCAGGCAAGAAAAAGAAATAAAAAGATATCAGAATTACAGAGGAAGAAGTAAAATTGTCTCTATTTGCAGTTGATGTGATTTTATATATAGAAAATTTTAAAGACTCCACCAAAATTTTAGATCCAATCAACAAATTCAGTAAGGCTGTAGAATACAAACTCAACACACAAAAATCAGTAACACTTCTATATACTACAACAAATTATCTGAAAAAGATGTAAACATCCTACTTACAATAGCGTCAGAACAATAAAATACTTAGGAATAAATTTTACCAAGGAAGTGAAAGATCTCTACACTGAAAACTGTAGTACATTGATGAAAGAAATTGAGGAAGATGAAAATAAATGGAAAGATATCTCATGTTCATGGATTGGAAGAATTATGAATTCAATGTAATTCCCATCAAGATTCCAATATAGACTTTTTCTACATTAATAGAAAAAAAATTCTAAAATGTGTAGGAAACCCAAAGACCCCAGATAGCTAAAACAATATTGAAAAAGATTAACCAAGCTGGAGGCATTACACTACCTGAATTCAAAGTACACTAAAAAGCTACAGTCTATAACTGTAGACTATAGTTAACAATACTATATTGCATATTTGAAAGTTGTTAAGAGAGTAGATTTTAAAATTTCTCATCACAAGAAATTGTAATTATGTAAGGTGGCAGATGCTAACTAGGCTTACTGTGGTGATCATTTTACAATGTGTACAAATATCAAATCATTATGTTGTACATCTGAAACTAATATATGTCAATTTTACTACAATTTTAAAATATAAAAAATACAAAGAGCAACATAAACTTTAGTTATCAAAACAGTATGGTATAGCATAAAACAGACACATAAACCAATGAAAAAAATTGAGTGCCCAGAAATAAACCTAATTATTTGACAAGGGAGCCAGGGAGTCAGGCACTATCAATGGAGGAAAGAGAGTCTGTTCAATAAATGGTGCTAAGAAAATTGCATAGCGACATGCGAAAGATTGAAATTAAACTCCTATATAACACTGCCCACAAAAGTTAACTCAAAATGGATTAAAGACTTAAATGTAAGAACGCAAAGCAGGGACCAAGACAGCTGTGGAGTAGGTATAAGCTACACACACAACCTCCTGGTGCCAAATCAGATTTACAGCAAAAATATAGAGCAATCAACACGAATGACCAACTGATGGAAAGCTGAACAGGAGTATTATATCCAAGGATTTATAGAAGAAGCTACACAGAGACTGGTACGCAGGGCAAAGATGCAGAGAGGGCTGGTCTCTGCACCCAGGTGCAGCGATTGAGAAGCTGGGGAATATTTTGGATGCAAAAGTTGCCCCTGATTAGTCTGGGGTCACAACCCCATGCTGGGACTACCAGCCAGAGCACCAGGGCTGGGAAGAGGAGTCTATATAGCGTCTGGCAGCAAAAATCAGTGGGGGCTCTGTCCGTGGGGAGCAGGAGGGAGTCTGCTAGAATCCCAGATGCTCTCCTAAGAAAGCAGCACACAGAAGCTTGCTTTTGGTTACCTACCCAGGGATCTGGCAGAGGGAAGGTGACTCAAGGCATACAGGAGTCATAAAGAGAAGATCTGGATGGCATGGCTCCAAAGAGAGATCTGGAGAGACCTGGAGAGATCTGAAGGGAACCGTACTGAGGTCCTGTTCCTGAGTCAACATCGCACACCTCCATTAGGTGTCATCTCCCAGGGTTGAACCCTGCTATTCTCACAGCACCAGCTGGGGAAGTGCACTAACCTGGTCCTCCAAATACTGGTGACATTACCCTGCCAAGCTAGAGTCTAGCAGAAAGGACTGTTGGCTGTACCCAACAGGGACCTATGGTGAGCTCCTTTTCTGGAGAAACCATAAGCAGAATCTCAGATGGTCATTGAAAGCTGTGGCTTTAAATGAGGCCAATCTTTGCCCCCTCCCATGGGTTCATCAGGTGCCACCCCCAACAGAAGACTCCCTTGTCAAGGTTTCTGGGGTCATGGCTGCAGAGCTTGGGGGAGATGTGCAGCTTGCACCCCTCCCACACACCAGTGCCACCCCCAGTGGAAGACTTCCTTGATTTTTTTACAAGTCCTGCTTTTACAAGGGCCAGTTCCACGGGGGTGGGGAGAAGGCAGCTCCACTCGTATCTGGGATATTAGGAGTGTGTCTCCCTCAGTGGCTATAGTCTGGGGCTCCAGGAGGCATGGATACAGAGCTAAGGGGAGGAGTGTAGCTTGCCCCCCTTCCATGGCCCAGCCAGTACCATCCCCAACAGAAGGCTTTCTTGATCTCTTTTCCCAAATCCTGGTGGCCTTGCCTAGTTGAGCTTGCTTCTACAGGGGAATGGATGGCTGCACCCAACCTGAACCTGTGGTGCACTCTTTCTGGAAGAGCTAGAGTTGCAGACTCCAGAAGAGACTGAGTTGTATGTCTCTGGAGAAGGGGCCACATTCTCCCTACTGAATGACTGACCACACTCCCCTGAAATAGGGGACCTGTTAACCTTGTATGTCTCTGGAGAAGGGGCCACATTCTCCCTACTGAATGACTGACCACACTCCCCTGAAATAGGGGACCTGCTAACCCCATCTTCCCAACCCAATAACCCTGTACTACCAAGTCTGGGCCATGTGGGAGGGTCAGAGGGGTGCAGACAGCTTGGGCCCACTCTACAGCCTTTCTTCAAAAGACTCTGGAGGAAGTCTGGATAACCTCTGGGTGGGGGAGGTAGAATAGCTGACATGTGGACACTGACCTAAGGAAGTCTTGAACTTTTATTTATTTGCCCCCCAGGTCAGAGCTTCAAGTATATAATCCTTGTACATATCCTGGCCCCTCCCAAACACACCAAGGTCCACTAGACACAGTCACAAACAGTGAATAGCATGGTATCTACAGACAGGTGGCCCAAGACTGGCTACACCCCTCCCTGACATCAATCTCTACCGGAACCCATGCCAAGGGGACCCAACCAACACAATCAGTGGTGGGCTTCAAACTACACCAGAGCTCTACTCAGGTAGCCAAACAAATGGCACAGCCGAAAGGTGACTCCAGTAGACACTAGACCCTGCTGGAACCAACTTTGCCTTGGGGGTCAGGCCCTGAATGGCAACTCATACATGGTGTACAAGGTTTATCCTTGTAGTCAGTCAGCCTGAGGGTTAACTCTATCCATGAATAGGCCAGCAGCATTCAAGACTCAACTACAACAGGAGAGACACATAACCCACGCAAAAACAATTTCTCATTTCTGCAGAAGTCAGCTAAGGTTATCTAGAAGATTGCATCACTGAGACCCACAAGGTACCTACAATCAGAAAGCCCTCATAATGAGTTTGGGAGTCTAGCAGATCTACCTAATACACAGAGACAAACACAAAAAGGCAGTCAAAATGAAGAGACAAAAAAAAAATGCCCCAAATAAAAGAACAAGAGAAATCCCCAGAAAAAAGAATTAAATGAAATGGAAGCAGCCAAGATACAACATGCAGAGTTTAAAATAATGGTTATAAAGATGATCAAAGACCTTAGGGGAAGAATGTATGATTTTTTTATAAAGAAAATTTTATTGATTATGCTATTACAGTTGTCCCAATTTTTTCTCCCCTTTATCCCACTATGCTCTACCCTGCAGCCTCCAGCATTCCCCACCCCACCTTTAGTTCATGTCTATGGGTTGAACATATAAGCTCTTTGGCTTCATTTCCTATACTATTCTTAAACTCCCCGTCTGTTTTGTGCCTACCAATTATGCTTCTTATTCCCTGTACCTTTTCTCCCTTTCTCCCCCCACCCCTCCCCACTGGTAACCCTCCAGGTGATTTACGTTTCCTGTTCTAGCTGTTGGCTTAGTTTTTCTAGTTTTTAGGTTCAGTTGTTGATAGTTGTTTGTTCTCATCTTTCTAGTCAGAGTTTTGATCTCCATCTTTTTCTTAGATAAGACCCTTTAACATTTCATATAATAAGGGCATGGTGATGATGAACTCCTTTAACTTTACTTTATCTGGGAAGCACTTTACCTGCCCTTCTGATCTAAATGATAGCTTTGCTGGATAGAGTAATCTTGGATGTAGGTCCTTGTCTTTCATGACTTTGAATACTTCTTTCCAGCCCCTTCATTCCTCTAAGTTTTTGTTTTGTTTTATTTTGTTTTTTGAGAAATCAGCTGATGGTCTTTTGGGAACACCTTTATAGGTAACTGTCTCCTTTTCTCTTGTTGCTTTTAAGGATCTCTCCTTATCTTTAATCTTAGCTAATATAATTATGATGTGTCCTAGTGTGATCCTCCTTGGGACCAATTTCTTTGGGACTCTCTGAGCTTCCTGCACTTCCTGTAAGCCTATTTTCTTCACCAGACTGGGGAAGTTTGCCTTCATTATTTGTTCAGATAAGTTTTCAATTTCTCACTCACCTTCTCCTTGTGGTACTCCTATGATTCTGATGTTGGAACATTTAAAGTTGTCCTGGAGGTTCTTAAGCCTCTCCTTGTGGGAGTTCGACTCACATGGTATGTGTACTTGTGACACCAAGAGCAGGATTCTGATCATGGACATTAGCGGGGATGTGGAACTTGGCATGAACATGGCCATTGAAGGGGAACTGAGTGTTCCCTCCCTCTTGGTTGTCCCAGTTAAAACAAACAAACAAACAAAAAAAACTTGGCCATTGTCTCACCCCTCTCCTCCCTAACTCTGGTAAACAAATGTGATTGTTAGCAGATCTATGCACCCTTAGTAACTGGCTTCAATAAAAAACCCTGGGAACCAGGGAACGGGAGTGTCCTTCTCCGAGAGGTGCTTTCCTCCCCTCCCTAGGTTGGCCGCATTGCAACACCTACCATGTGTTTTGCAATCCACACAACACCCCCAGGACAGGAAATGGACAAGTCGTGACCCAAACATGACTCAGCGGAGAGTCTGCTCCAAAACTTAGGTATGAAGAGCCAGCCAACCTCCCTCAGTCGAGAAGCCAGGGAGTCACCAAACCCTGGGGGGCAGATAGTACAGAGGAGGAAAGTTGGCTTTGCTCAGCACTTCCTTTGTTCTCGCTTGGCTTTTGCTACGCCATGGGTGTCTGACTAACGAAGCACCAACAGGTGTTTTTAAACTTATTGAGCCAATTACCGAAGGCAGCAGGGTGTCAGGGTAAGGAACAGCATTTGATAGACATGCTCCAGGTAGTCAAAGACTGCTGCCCCTGGTTCCCCGACCAGGGGATGCTCGATCACCAGGTTCGGGATAAGATCGGGAGGAAGCTGAAATGGCAGGCCAAGCACGGCAGCGGGGTGCCAGCCCAAGCCCTAGTCACCTGGATCCTTGTGTGGATGGCCTGTATACCGATCCGAACCGAGGGAGGAGCGCCTTCGGTAAGCACCCAGGAAACGAGTGAGGGAAACGGCGGGGGTGCTGGAGAGCATGCGGCGCCCCGAGACCCCATCGGGGAGTTCGAAGGCGGGGTTAAACGCCCAGTTTGTGCCATTGCCTCCGCGCCCCCGCAGCCAGGACCTATCTGGGATCCGGTCGATCCGCCCCGGGATCTACCCTTTTCAATTCCCGTGAAGGCCAAGCCACCGGCTTCAAGCCCGGGAGGCTTCCAGGTCCTCATGGAGGGCTGCCTCAAAGAAGGGGCTCGGCAGGGTGACACCGAGGCATTAGGGGCATTTCCTATCATCACGAGAAATAACCTGCCCCAATGGGCTCAGGCCCAGCCTCGGCATTGGCACACATCAGTTGACCCATCTAATTAACCTTCTGAAGGGCGATCCGAACCTAACTTCCAAGCGGGTCCTCTCCGAAGCTGCCATAGCCGAGATTCAGGTAGTCGATCGAGCTACTCAAGAGCGACAGCTTTCGCGAAAAGACCCAGGCTTAGTAGTTCGCCTCATATGTTATGTTTTCCCTCGTTAGGGACCCTAGCCCTGTTAGGGCCTCAGTTTCAAATTCTAGAGTGGCTATTCCTCTGTCATCGGCCCAAAAGAGCTAAAATCCCCTACGCGACAGCTCTTACTGCGCTGCTCCGAAAGGGTCGCGCGAGAGCCCAGCAGCTGCTAGGGCACGGTCCCCAAGTCATCCACCTTCCCTTGGGAAAAGAAGACTTTCAGCACTTATTGTCAGTCCCTGGAGATACAAGGTGCGCTGGGTGACTTTGTAGGAGAAGTAAATTACTCCCTAGCCGCTGACAAATTGCTCCAAAACATCCCGAGGTGCCATTTGGGGCTCCCGCAGAAGGTCAGCCCCACGCCCCTCCCGGGAGCACAAACTGTCCTCCTAGACGGGCCGGGACGAGCTGGCAAGGCGACAATCGCTTGGAAGGAAGAGACGGGCTGGAAGTCTCTTATATCTCGCAGACACTCAACGCCTCAGAGGGCGGAACTTGGGGCTGCAATTCTGGCCCTGCAGATCCATCTGAGTCGCCCTCTGAACTTAGGCTGCGATTCTGGGAACACCACTTACACTGTGCAGCATCTCCAACAGGCTCAGGTATGGGGGAACATTACTGAAGAGCTGCTCTCCCTCTTCCTCACACTATAGCAGCTCTTAGATTGGCGGCAGCATCCTTTTTTCATAACCCATGTTCGCTCACACTCCGGCCTCCCTGGGCCCATAGCAGAGGGCAACCAGGAGGCCGACGGGCTCGTCAGCTAGCTCTCCTCTTTCCAACAAGCGCAGGCCTCGCATCAGCTCCACCATCAGAACAGCTGAGCCCTGCCTAAGGAGTTTAGAATAACGCCAGGGGAGGCCAAAGAAACCATTCGCGTTTGCCCTGATTGTCAGTTCCATGCGCCTGTGGGACAATCCTTAGGGGGTAACCCACGAGACCTGAAGCCTCTTGCCATCTGGCAAACAGACGTTGCTCATGTTCCTGAATTTGGACGACTCAGGTATGTTCACGTCTCCATAGATACCCACGGGGGCACTCTACGCCTCGGCTCCTGCCGGGGAACCGGCTAAGAATATCCCTGCCCATTGGTTCTAGGTGTTCGCCTACCTTGGCAAACCCCAACAGATCAAGACTGATAATGGGCCAGGCCATATGGTCGGAGCCAGTCAAGCATTTCTCGAACGCTGGGGCGTTGTGCACCCGACGGGTATCTCCTACAACCCTACCAGGCAGACAATAGCTGAGTGCACCCACGCTACCCTAAAGTCTTTCCTGTTAAAACAAAAAAGGGGGGGCAGGGAAGAACACCTTACCCCAGCAGAACAATTATGCTAGGTATTATTCACCCTCAGTGTTTTGAATGGTGATTCGACACTCTCGGCTCCCGTCCAGCGGCACTTGGCCCCAGGGTAGGGCGAGGGGGCCTGAGTCCGCCGGTCCTCTTCCACCCTATCAATGGCGATGGAAACTGGCAAGGGCCCACAGAACTCTTGGTGTGTGCACGGGGGTAGCTTCTGTTTCTACAGAGCATGGACCCCTGTGGATCCCAGCCAGGCGGGTTAAGCACTACTGCGGTCGAGCTGCGGCGGCCAACTCCATTGCATTGGGAGCCACCTCTAAGCCAAAAAACGATGCAACTGATGGAGCATCAGTAGGCTCTGTGTGACTCCCCTCAGGTGAACGCAAACCAGCAGTCCTGAGACCAGGTGAAATGCCACCACCAGGGAGCCTTCTCCTCCAACCTGCAGGGCTAGATATCCCAGCTCCAACGGGAGCTACAAGAGCTCAGAGCCCTCCAGAAGACCACTGAAGATCGTGTCTTCCAGGCTCTGAGCGAACACCTACAGTGGCTCGATCCGAGCACATGGACTTGGCCGCTGCACCTTGGACAATGGGGGGTGGCGGTGGGCGTAATCTTGGCTGGCAATATCCCTAGCGTCTGTCTCTGGTTCTCTGCTTAATACGACGTGCAATGCATACCCGGGAGCATAATGCCCTAATGCTTACCTTGCAAAACCAAACCAAACCAAACCAAACCAAACCAAACCAAACAAAAAAAAAGGTGGGGGGAGATGTGGCAGTTTGACCCCCTTGGCACGTTTACCTGTGACACCAAGAGTCGGGTTCCGAACGCGGAACTTGTCACGGACGCGGCTATGGAAGGGGAACCGTGCGTTCCCTCCCCCTTGGTTGTCTTGGTAAACGCCATTTGACCGTTCTCTCACCCCTCTCCTCCCTTACCCCGGTAACAGAGGTGATCGTTAGCAGTTCTGTGCACCCCTAGTAACTAGCCTCAGTAAAATCCGTGGGAACCAGGGAATGCGAGTGTCCTCCTCCAAGAGGCACTCTCTTTCTCTCCCCAGGCTTGCCT
>PVJD01020110.1:0-10200 GCA_004026545.1 Mormoops blainvillei
GTTGGGGGAGGGAGGGACTGGATGAAACAAGGTGAAGGGATTAGTCAAAGAACATGTATGCATAACTCATAGACATAGACAACAGTATGGTGATGGTCAGAGGGAAGAGGAGGAGGGGGCTGGGTCGAGGTGGGCAGAGGTGGGGTGAAATGGGGACATCTGTAATAGAGTCAACAATAAAAATAAAGAAAAGTAACAAAAGGACTAAGCTAACTTAAAAAAGTTCACAGAAAAAGAAGAATTTTATTTAGAACATAAATATAAATGTTATGAGTGTTGGCAAAAAAGAAAAAGAGTCAGATCTTTGAAGGACTCTTGTGAATTTAAATAATGGTTAGGAATCTTGCCTACTTTTGAAGCATTAATATTTTTTCATCTCATAAAATACTTTTTAAAAATATCAAAAGAATGTTTGTAGGAGAGAAGTATTAGTTTAGTGGCATACAATCCCTTCTGCACTTCTGAAAGCAAGAGGATCCCAAGAGAAATCTCTTGGTTTGAGAGAATTTTTAAGATTGTGGGTGACTGGAGCCCTCAGAGTCCTGTGTGGGAAGTGTTTGTGAGCTATGCCACTTGAGAGACACAACGTAAGGGAAGGATGGGTAAATTAATCCAACTCTCAGAGAGAAAGAGTTATTTGATTATAAGGTAAGAATGGCTGTTCCTTTAATTGGGCCTGCAATTATTGCCATCTCCACACCTGGACCCTGGCATGTGTGTTTTATGTTCTCAAATTCCTTGTCCTTGCTCATTCCTTGAACTAAACCATGACTGGCTTGATTCAAGACATAGAGACAAAGCCTTGGAATACCATTATCATAAGTATTGGCTTCTCTACCATAGATATATGTTTAAATTATTGCTATAGAAAAGTATTGCCTGAGAAATTACTGATTTAAAAATATTGGGTTTTTTTTGTTTTGTTTTAGTTTTTTTTAAGATTTTACATTCTGGAACTCAGGGAGAGTCTTCTTCTCTATGTGACATTGGTTGGCTGAGATCACTCAATCAGCTACATTTACCTTGTGGCTATACAGAGCAGTGTAATAAAGCTTTACTCACATGTTTGTCTGCTCACTTTTTCTCTGCTTGGGCTCTCTTTTTATCTGTTCTCTCCTCATTCAGTAGCACAACACAATTATCTTTATAGCACGATGGTGGACTTCTCTAGAGAGACAAGGACCCTGCCAGGGTTCTTACAGGTGAGGCCTGGAAGTAGCACTGCATCACTTCTGCTATAGCCTACTAACAAAGTCAAATTGCAAGGGTAACCCCGATCCAAAGAGAGGGAAAGCAGGCTCTGCTCTTTGATGGGTAGAACAGCATGTGTGTCAATGAGGGAAGGATTTAATGACAGCCATCTTTTAAGGCTATATGCTAAAAAGTAAAGTGACTGCAGTGACAAAAATATTTTTTTTTTCCCAAGGACTCTCCCGTTGATGAGAGGGTCCTTGGAAGAACCTCAGTCATTATCCCCAAATTGCTTCAAGAAACATTCTAGAAGAAGGGAAGAACAAAGGAATCAATGAGCTTTAAGTATGGCAGAAAACTGGACACTGTTATATTCAGTAGTTTTGTGTAGAATACAATCATACAAAACCAGTCAGCAGTCTGAGAATTCTCAGAGGCCTATTTGTAAGTAATTTATAACCTTTTGTGATGATTAGTTTTATGTGCCAACTTGACTGGGCTAAGGGGTGTTCACGTGGCTGTAAAACTTTATTTCTGGATGTGTCTGTGAGGGTGTTTCTCGAAGAGATTAGCGTTTGAATCGGGAGACTACTAAATCAGACGGCCCTCCCCAGTGTGGATGGGCATCATCCAATCCACTCTGGGCCTGAAGAGAAAAAAAAAAAGAGTAAATGCGCTCTTTCAATTAAAACTGGGGCATCCATCTTCTGCCAGTGGACATTAATGGTCCTGGTTCTTGTGCCGTTGAAGTCAGATTGAATCTCACCACAGGCTTTGCTGGTTCTCCTGCTTGCAGACAGATCATGGGACCTCCGAGCCCCCGTAATTTCGTGAGCCAATACTTTCGTTTTCTCTCTGTCTCTCTGTCTCTCTCTCTTCTTTACACACACACACACCCACCCACCCCTATTCTATTGGTTTTGTTTCTCTGGAGAAACCTGATACCCCTACTTGCCAACCAACTCATCTTTTATTAAGAATATTTAAAACTCTTATGATATTGTATGGGCTTTCAAGTCTACTCTGGACATCAGATTGCAGGTTAACACTTAAGTTTAACACTTACATTTGATTATTCTCTCCTTAATTTTTATACATCCCCTGTATATGTTGCCACGCCTGACGTATTAAGAAATATGAAGCTAAACAAGACCCAAATGCTGATTTATGCTATGTGACTTGGCCTATTAACATATGTGGCAGAGTTGGTCATAATCTAGATATGTCTTGTTTTATGTGTTTATTTTTCCACTGTGTCCAAAACAGATGCTACCCGTTTGCTCTAGGATAGGTATAGACCACTGTGATAATGTTGCTAGGTAATGTGGTAGATGTTTCAGTAAGAATTCTTGGAACTAGAGATTCACTTAAATTGGAGTATGTGGTAGTGCTGATAGGACATGCAATTTTATATGCAATGGGACTAATATTAAAATATATGGGGAGCTTTAAGAGAAACTTTTGAATTCAAGAAACCAAGTGTAATATCACTCATAAGACAATTACTCCTTAAACCTATTAAATGACTTTTAGTGATTGCTTAGGCTATGATAGTAAATCCCCAGATTATGCCGGGAGTAACATAGAAGCTCTCGTTTCATTTAATTTCTTTGGTATTTAAGGCTCACATGTAAATTTAATCAAATTGGTTCAAATTGTACCTTCAGTAGAAAAAATAATTGGGTAAAACAATAAGCGAGTTGGTGGGGTTTGACACTTTAAAAGAACATATAATTATGCTTCTCTGAGAATTGAGTACGTGACCTAACAGATATCCTTTTTGGTTATTCATGTTTTTCCTTTGTTAAGAGTCTTTTTTCATATTTAACAGTGTCTTGAGCATAATAGATGTTCATTAAATGCCTGTGGTGTGATTATTCAGGAAGAATACCAATTTCTTTTGTACAACGTGTTCTATAAAAATGAAGTGATCAGAACTCCGGGTGCAGAATTATATAAATCCATTGAAAACTAACCATCTCATGTCAGAGAAATTTTTTAGATTTACATTCAAGGTAACCTCATACTAACTGTTAGAAAGAATTTTGAAAACCCTTTTTTCACAGTTACGTAACCAAAGGTAACCAGCTAGCTGGCTGTCTTGGCGCTTGGCAGAGGTTGCAAAGGTGGGCAGGGAAGGGTGGTGAGAGAGAGGATATTGGAAATTATTGAGCAATTGTCTTAGAATTCTAGGATTCTACAATTCTAAAATACTTAAAACAAAATGAAAAAGCCCCTGTTAATTGACCCCTTATGTAAGTATTATCAATATCAGCTGACTATATTTTATTTGCATTTTAAAATAAAATATTCTAAGTTAATGCTCAATCTACAAGTTTATGTTTTTAAAGTTACCATACTGTATTATTTTTAAGGGTTTGGTGTTGGACTTAAGTTTAAGAGAAATGCCTGTACCATTGTATATTGCTTTTAAAATTGAGGCATAATTGAATTTGATATGGAAAAGAGACGATGACTTTTATTTCCTAGCTAACATCTAGTTGATTGCATATAGGTGTTTTCCAAAACAGCTTTTCTTCCCCTAAAATTGCAGGAGGTGGGGAAGTAAGGTTTTTCATATTTTATCCAGGAATATTGGAAGAAGGAAATTGGTTGATCTATGAAAAAATGTTTGTCACTAAATTGTTTTATTGAAATGCCATTTCAGAGATCAGATTTTTGATTTTTATTCCTGTTTTACCCACATATATATGCAAATGAAAAGAATATGAAAACTTTTCTCTTACTGTTTTCTAAATGCAAACTGTTACTTAAGTCTATCCACGTTTCTTTTTCAGTTGCCTTAATCTTTCATGAAATTTAAATGGAAAAGTTTCATCTTGCAATATAGTATAGTGTGAGTTTGCAAAATTCAAAGTTAATTTATATTTCAATAGTATAGTTTGTGTGAGTTTGTATAGTGTAACAAACTATAGTATAGTTTGTGTGAGTTTGCAATATTCAAAGTTAATTTATATTTCAAAAATTCCTATACATAAGCTTGTGCCTGTATTTTTCATAGAAAGTTGACTTTTAAAAAATAAAGAGTGGACTTAATTTAAACCACCAGATATGTTTTGGAAACAGATTTACATGCAGGAGACATACCGTTTAAAGGACTCCTGTTATTCTTTCTCATCCCTGAAAATAACAGTGTGCTGTGTAAGTCAGGTGGCATTGGATTTATAAACAGCATTGAGGAAGATGCAGAGGGCATGCTGGGACATTTCTGTGGATGTAATCAGACCACCCTAACCTGATGATGTGACGGTACAGGGACCAGGACTGAGATGGCCCTGCCCTGGCTCTGTAATGTGTGTTTCCTTGATTTTGTGCAGGAATGATTTCACTGTACAATTCCAGGTGATTTTAAGAGTACATTCATTCAGCCTGGCTACAGTGAAACAATGGAAGCACTTAAGATAGAAGAGGCAAGGCTACAGAAACACAGGTGAGCCTAGGGGTGGCTCCCTTGACCCTTTAGAAAGAAAGTTGCAGAGGCAGAAGCGGTGAGCCAGCTGGGCTGCGTGGATTCACAAAACAAGTTACAGAGGCAAAAGGAGGGCCCGTGGAGACAGGTTTCAGGCATTAGCCTGGGACAAGTTGCTGCTGCTCACTGCTACCCTTGTTGCAGATCTCCTCGGAACATTTAGAGCTTAGGAGAAAGAAAGCAAAGATACATGCCTGAGGGAGGAAATGGGGGAAACGGTGCAGGTGTGCTCAAGGGAGAGCTCACGCTGGGTCCTTTGTCTTAGGGTTTTTATTTCTTTTCTACAGACAGGAATTTTATGGGAGTTCTCAGGGGAGAGTCTCAATAGAATATTCATCAGCTTTCCTGTTATGTCCTTTAATATGCCAGTGCATCAAAATGAGCATAGAGAGGGGTCAGGGTCATTGTCTGATCAGTTTCACCGTCAAAGAATGTCACCAGAAAGGGATCAGGACTGAGGTGGGTCTGCTCCAGCAACCTCTGGAATGTGTAAACACCATTTGCTCCCAAGTGTCCTTGGCTAGGGAAGGTAAGATCTTACGATTTATTAGCCGTATATAAATTGCTGGGCTAAGTATCTGTCTCAGTTTCTCCATTCCACTTGCCAAGGAATTTCTGTAGATTCTTAGCTGCCTCAGGGACACAAAGGGTGTTATTACAACTAGACACCATCAGCACATCTCTGCTTCTGACTTAGCTGTCCCCAAAGCTGCACTCTCAGAGCGTATCTTTGATTTGCAGGCTAGTCCTCTGGGAATTAATCTGGTGTCCACAATTTTCCTGCTCTTTTGACCAAGATAACTATCTAGGAAACCTGAAAACAGTTGCCCATGCTGGTTGCTGGAGACCACTGACCTCTGGCTTATGGTCACTGATGCCTAATGCGGTGCCCGCTGATGCACAGGCCAAGGGTGCTGCATGGTGCTCTCGAATGTTGAGCGCAGCAATGCTGGCAGGTGTTGAGGGTTTTTTGTCTTATTGCTGAAGTCATAGGCAGTTGATACTGCCATCACTTAGGCTTTTCAAATTCCCAGTTTACTTAATTTGGACATGCTCTTTATCACAGGCCCCTTGCCTGAGGACTCAGGCACAAGTCTTTGCAGGCTTGATCAGGGGACAGGCTGAATGAAAGACCGTGTTCACTGTCTTCCCTCTCTTTGACACAGGGCAGTTTTATTTTGTACCAACTTTTACATTTTTATCCCTTTTTTTGTGGGTGAACAATTTATTTTTAGTGAAGAACTTGGTACCTTAAGAACATTGAACACTGAAAATCCCACTCTTCGGTCTTTTGGAAATAATAAGACATCCATTTTAGTGAGAAATTAAGCACAAGTTTTAATTATTGCAACACTAATGATACATATTAAAGATAACACTTTAAAAGTAATTTTATACTTTTTTTACTATTTTATGTTGGGGAATACACTGGGTAAAAGAGAGGAAAATAGCATTGTGCTGTACCAGTTGTATTAATCTTTTGTCCCAGAGTCATTTTATGCTCTGGAAGTGATAAAAAGCTTTATTAGAAGGCTTTCTTTTGAGGCATGAGTAAACAGTGTCTATTGCTAAAGCAGATATAATCTCACCTACTATGTCATACATTTGGTACGACATGAAAAAAGGAAGGTTTCTTAGAGTTCTCCAGAGAAACAGAACATTAATATATGCATAAATATAAAATAAGGAATAGGTTTACATGATCACAAAGGCTGAGAATTCCCAAGATCAGCAGTTGGCGTGCAAGAGACTCAGGGGAGCCGGGGGTATATTTCCAGCCTGAGTCAGAGGCCCGAGATCCCAGACGGCTGAGGGGTACGTTTCAGTCCAGGGCGGAAGGCTATTGCCCCCACTCAGTCAGTCGGTGTGTGTATTCCACTCATGTTACTTTCCTTATTTTAGGCTCAACAGTAAACCTACTGAGTATAATTTATCTAACCAAGTAAATGTTTGTTGAGGTTATTGAAGTAACATTGGTTAATAAAATTATATAGATTTCAGGTGTATAATTCTATAATACATCATCTGTAATTTTGCCTAAATGTTGGAAACTCACTGATGAGGCAGACTTAGAACATTCTGGACTTGAGTAATTAATTACTCCTTGAAAATATTTTTAAAAGTACATTCTTTATTTTAATTAGTAATAATCACTCATCTGGCCTGATTTACCCTTGGAAATTTAAGAGCAAAGATGTGGAAATTCACCAATATAGCCTTGTTTTTAGAAATGTTTCTGAGAGTTTTTGCAGAAAATACTATCTAAGCTAGATTCTTGGTTTTCCAGCTACTACTTCTGTATACTTGCTATTACATTGTGTTGCTATACATCATCCTGTCAAGTTCTGCGGAAAAAGGTGTTATTGTTAATTTACACCTTAAAAGGCACTTATTTGCCAAATAATATAAAAAATGACCAGGTATTTATTTTGAAGACAGAAACAGTAATTAAGTTCATTATTTTAAATAAAAAGTCATATCTTGTTCCAATGAAGAGAATATGAGTATAAAAGTGAATAAAATCTGTTCATATCTTCGATTATTTAGGAATTCTTAGGACTTTCTTAGGGACACCAAATTTTAGAATCTAAACAGAGTCAGATTTGCTCAAGGAAGGCTTTTCTTTGTCTAAATTTTTGATTACTTTGTATCCTTTAATCTTAATACAGCCACTCTCTTTTTTCTTCTCATTCCTGTTCTCTGGCACATAATATATTCTATATTTCATGGGTAGATATTCTAGAAAACAACTCTGTTTCAACATTGCTAATGACAATTCTTGTTTACTTATTTTATTTAGTTAGGAATCTATTTGTGGCAGGAAAAAGACCATGCAAACCAGCTAGTAAAGTGGGTTTTGTCACAAGAATACAAGAGGAATTCATAGGAATTTTCAGACGGCAACTTCCATGACATAGGACTCACTGGAAATGGGATTTAGGCAGATGGTCTTTCCCTCATGTTTTCTCTGTTCTTCCAATCGTTATTCTTTAGTGACCAGCTTCCTTTCTGTGCCTTTAGGACATAGCATGAGCTCTGAAGCTATCAGATGAAATCAGTTAAAACCACTGTTTTTAATTTAAAAAAATACAGTGTTGGCAGTACCATGGAGTTCAACCCAATATAATGCCTAAAATTAAAATCCCTGCCTATGTGATCTTGAACAACCAGTGTCTTAGTTTCTGTAAATTAACCTAATAATAGAAACTAACTAATTTGGTTGCTTTGTAGATTATATTAACTAATCTATTTAAAGTAGTTAGAACAGTTTCTGAAAACATGCAGGCACTATACAATGTTTGCTTTCATTACAGCTTTTACTATATTTCTTTTTTGCTCTCACGGCTCAATTTGCACATGAATTTTGACTGATCAGGGCTTTGGCTCCATTTTATGGTGTTGCCTCTCCTGTCTGCTACTACCGTGGGACTCCCCATGACATCTGTTTTCTTCATTTTGAAAGCCTATGGATTTTCTGACCTTAGTTCATTAACCGTCACTTGTGTCATTCACCAGAAAGGGTTGAGGTGAAATAAAAGAGATGACGTGAGTCATACAGTACCAAGCATGGTCACTTAAGTAGCAGGTTGTATGGGTGGGCAGTTTCCCTATTCAGTCAAATATATATTTCAAAAACAATCAAGTACAATATCAAAAACAAATGAAAGACTTCAGAAACAGCAGCAGACAGCCCTGGCTGGTGTGGCTCGGCCGGCTGGAGCATTGGCCTGGAGACCGAAAGGCTGTGGGGTTGGTTCCCAGGCAGGGCGCACGCCCAGGCTGCAGGTCAGACCCACAGTCAGGACGTGTCAAGAAGGCAGCTGCTTAATGTTTCTCTCTCACGCCGATGTTTTTCCTCTCATTCTTCCTCTCTCTCTCTCTCTCTAAAGCAATGAAAAAAAAAATGTTTTCAGGTAAGGATTAAAAAAAAGAAACAATGAAGGACAGCAAACAATGATAAGACATCTCTAACATAACGAATAACAAAACTCTATAATTCAGATTTGTATATCCAGTAAAAACATACCCCCAAAGTAAAGGAAACACCAACATATTTATAGATAACTGAAAGATAAATTTTGTTGAGACAGTTTGTGTTCAGGACCTGAATTTAAATTAATAATAAAAAATTTTTCACTAGATGGTTTTATTCCTCAATCCTATTAAACATTTAATGATGAAATGATACCAAAATTGCATAGCTCTTTCAGAAAACAAAGGAAGAAACTTTCTTTAGCACATGTATGAGGCTACCATGATCCTAATACCAAACCTCTGATACCTTAACTCTGTTAAAAAAACAAACCTGATGATAATAAACATTTAAAAAATGCAGACACATAGGGGTAAATATCCTCAACAACAAAAAATAATAAATTAATTTCACTAACGTACAGAAGGATAATATATCATGTTCAAGTGGAACCTATCTCAGAAACCATGGTTGATTAATAATGAGAAAACCTTCGGTGCAATTGAACTCATTCACAGAATAAAATGAAAATAATGGGACATTTCAATGGAGGGAGAAAAATCAACACTCAATATCAATTTATGATATACATTTCAGGAAAATAGGAAGAGAAGATAGTTTCCTCAACCTTTTAAAAGACATCTGCAAACATCATATTTATTAAGTGGTGAGATAGTAAACTTTCCACCCAATATCAGAAACAACACAAAGATATTTTTTCTCATCACTTATATTCAATATTGTTCTGGGATTCCTAGTAATAAAACAGAATAATAAGACAAGAAAAAGAAAGGAATGGCATAAAGATTTAAAATGTCATTATTTATAGATGGCACAATTACACATGTAAAAAGTCCTAAAGAATTTATGAAAGATTCTAAAACTAATAAGTGAAATTAGCAAGATCACATGGCACTGGGTATGTAGTGTTTTATATCCTAGCAAATAAAAAATTAGTAACATATTTATTCAAATGTTAAAAAAACAAGAAAAAAATAAAATTAACAAAGCTATACTCATAGTGGCAAAATATTTCCCTTTTCTGTATTTAGTATCTATAATAAAAGTAGTGTAACAAGTCAAGAAAAAAAAAAGCACCCAAACAAAAAATAAGCAAAGGATATGAACATAGCTTTAAACAGAGAAAAATGTAAATTATAAGACGTATGAAAACATCTTCAACCTCTCCAGTAATCAAAATGATGGCAGTTTAAACCATAGCGAAATACTGATTTTCAACTCTCAGGAATCAACATTGAGCATGTACATTCTTTTAATTATACATTTAAGAGAATGTTTTATGTTACATAATGTTAAAGATACAAAAGAGTGTGCCGCCTGAAACTATTTTGAATTGAAAGTAATTTAAAAGTTTCCCTGGCCTCTCTTATCTGGATCATTAATTTTGTGACATCACATGGTATTGTTTTATTCTGGTGCTAATGTACTTAAATGAAAATGAAAATGATCAGTAGTGTCCATCCTTCAATCTAACCACAAGCCATATATGTATATATTATTTCTCCTACAGATATCTTTAGAAATA
>PVJD01020111.1:0-10198 GCA_004026545.1 Mormoops blainvillei
TTCTCCACTCTGCTCCGCCCTCTGCTTGTGAGCTGTGCTGGGTCCAGTCCTCATGTTCAGTGTTTTCTTTACTTCTGAGGGTTTTTTTGGGTTTTTTTAAAAACAGATTTTATTTATTTCATTATTAGACAGAGGGGAAGGGAGGGAGAAAGAAAGGGAGAGAAACATCAATGTGTGGTTGCCTCTCGAGTGCCCCCTACTGGGGACCTGGCCCACAACCCAGGCATGTACCCTGACTGGGAATCAAACTGGCGAACCTTTGGTTCACAGGCCCACACTCAATTCACTGAGCAACAGAAGCCAGGGCTGCCTCTGAGTTTTTTGGTTAGCAAAGCTGCTGCATCCCACTGGTGCACACAGGCCTGGGTGCCTGGGTCCCTGCCAAGCCTTGGGTGTGCCTCAGCTCCCTTTTTAAAAAGAGGAATATGGTATAGTGTGGGTCCCTGGGGATCCTGTTCTCCCCGAGCTCCCTCTCTTCAAAAATCACAGTCTCTGACGGTCGAAGGGTTGGCTAACTCCTCACAGGGCCTCCGCCAATTTTAGATAAGATTTCTCTTAATATTTCCTGGATGGCATTGGGAAGATCCCCTCAGCTCTACTATAACACAAGGCGGTGATGGTGTGCTGCCCCTGCTCTCTCCGGAGGTTTCAGTCTCGGGCCTGCCTGTTCCCACTGTGCTGTTTCTGGACCCATGCTTCCCAGGCCTTCTCTTGCTGACCCAGTAGCTCACAGTTCCTGAGCTCATCTGCAGCCGCCCAGACTCTGTGCAGCCAGCAGTGCTGGGCTGGGCAGCATTAGTGGTCCACCTAGTAAGTCCTAGCTGTTGGCCCCTGGAGCGCCCCACAGGTGGGCTGGTTCCTGCATACTCCTGTGCACTCTCCACTCTCTCCTCTGCTTACACTCACACTCAGATGCTTTCACTCACTCTCTGCTTCCTGTTCTGACTTCAGATCTGGTCCAAGCCTGAGAGCAGATGAATGGAGCTGCCTGCTACCCTGTTATCATCTAGGATTTCTCACTTGAAAACATCTTGTTATCTTTCCATATAACTACATGTTGAGCCACTGCATTACTTTTAACAGCTGCATGATATTCCATTATATTAATGTACTAAACTTAACTAGTTATCTGTGAGGTTGCTTCCAATATTTTGTAAGTAAAACAAGGTTGTAATAATTATTTCACTCACATATGACTGTCTTTGTAGGATAAGTACTTAGCAGCAAAATTTCTAAGTCAAAAAGTTTGCCCCTTCTTATTTTTGAGAAAATTAAAAAATGCTGTCCATGGTGGGTATATCAAGATATTTTTTCCTTTTTTATTAAGATGTTATTGACTTATAACATTGCATAAGATTAAGGTTACAACATAGTATTTGAGATATATATGTAGTGAAATATATATAGTGAAATTATATATATACACATATATATTTATAAATGATTATCATAAGTTCAGTTAATATCCATCACTTCACATAGCTACACTTTTTGTTGGTGATGAGGACTTTAAATATCCACTACCTTGGCAACTTTCAAATATACAATAATGTATTGTGAATTAAAGACACCATGCTGTTAATCACATCCTCAGGACTTATAATTAGAAGTTTGTATCTTTCATCTACCTTCACCCATTTCCCCATATCCTACTGGTAAACACTATTCTGTTCTGTTCCTATTTAATTATTTTTAGATTCCACATAAATGAGATTACAGAGTATTCGTCTTCTCCATCTGACTTATTCCACTGAGTGTATATGAATTTAAATTCACAGCAGCAATGCATGAAACTGCCTGATTCCCTTGATTGTTCCAGTACAGAGTATTACAATCTTTCTGATCTTTACTAATCTAATAAGTGAAAAAAGTTTACCTCACAGTTGTTTAATTTGTATTTCTTTTATAATAAATTAGTTACATGTGTTTTCATATTTTTGCAAGCCATCATTTTTATTTCTTTTAATGTAAATTGTCTAGATATATCTTTGCCTATTTTTTCCAAGCATATTGTTGTCCTGTGGCAGCAGTGGCCGGCAGAACAGATGGTCCCACATTCACATGTGGTGGATAAAAACCAGGAGGGACAGCTGGGGATAAAGCGATCCCTGCTCCAGGCCAGACTGCGCGGCCCAGGGTTCTAGTGCTGGAAATAAAGTCTCATAACTTCTGGCTGTAAAAGCCAGTGGAGGTTGGAGCAGGGGAAGAAACTGTTGGTCTCTCAGGAGAGTCCATTTAAAGGGCCCATAGGATCCTAGAACATCTGCAAACCTACCTACTCAGGGAATCAGCACCAGGGGATCAGCTAGAATGGTGTCAGTTGTTTATGGGAAGTGGGGGAAGTGACTGAAAATGGGGCAAGAACCAAGAAAGTGGTATTGTTTCCTCTAAGACCACCCCCCACATATAGCACCACAAAACACTGAAGCAAGTTGCACCAACCTGACAAATACCTAAGGCTCTGACCCTTACAACATAACAGATGTGACAACACGGGGAGTCAAAGCAGCTCTACCTAATACACTGAAACACAGGGAGGCTGTCAAAGTGAGGAGACAAAGAAATATGGTCCTTATGAAAGAACAGATCAAAACTCCAGAAAAAGAACTAAGTAAAATGGAGATAGCCAACTTATCAGATGCAGAGTTCAAAGCACTGGTGATCAGGATGCTCAGAGAAATGATTTAGTATGGCCACCAAATAAAGGAAGTGAAGGCTAAACAGTGAAATAAATAAAAGCATACAGGGAACCAACAGTGAAGAGAATGAAGCTGGGATTCAAATCAATGATTTGGAACAAAATGAAGAAAGAAACATTTACCCAGAACAGAAAGTAGAAACAATAATTTTAAAAAATGAGGAGAGGCTTAGGAATCTCTGGGACAACTTCAAACGTACCAACATCCAGATCCTAGGGATGCCAGAAGTAGAGGAGGAAGCACAAGAAATTGAAAACTTATTTGAAAAAATAATTAAGGAGAGCTTCCCTATTCTGGTGAAGGAAATAGACATACAAGTCCAGGAAGTTCAGAGTGCCCCAAACAAGTTGGACCCAAAGAGGGCCTCACCAAGACACATCATAATAAAATGCCAAAGGTTAAAGGTAAAAAGAGGGCCTTAAAAGCAATAAGAGAAAAGCACAGAATTACCTACAAAGGAGTTCCCATAAGACTATACACTGGTTTCTCAAAAGAAACTTTGTGGGCAAGAAGGGACTGGCAAGAAGTATTTGAAGTGATGGAAAGCAAGGGCTACAACCAAGATTACCTTTTTCAGCAAAGCTATCATTAAGAATGAAAGGGGAGATAAAGTGCTTCCCATACAAGTTAAAGCTAAAGGAATTCATCATCACCAAGTCCTGATTATATGAAATGTTAACAGGATTTATCTAAGAAAAAGATCAAAACTATGAACAGTAAAATGACAACAAATTCAACAACTATCAACAACTGAACCTAAAATAATACAAAACAGACTAAGCAAACAAGTAGAACAGGAACAGAATTGTAGAAATGGAGATCACATGGAGGGTTTTCAGTGGGGAAGGGGAAGGGGGAGGAAAATGGCAGAAAAGGTACAGGAAATAAGAAGCATACTTGGTAGGTACAAAATAGATAGGGGGGAGGTTAAGAATAGCAGAGGAAATGGAGAAGCCAAAGAACTTATATGTATGATCCACGGACATGAACTAAGGGGAGAGTTGCTGGAGGGAATAGAGGTACAGGGCTGAGGGTGGCAAAGGGGAAAAATGGGACAACTGTACTGGCACAATCAATAAAATATACTTAATTTAAAAAAGAATAATAGATAGGAGTAGAAAAAAATTCAAAATTCCATTGAAAACTGTATGATTGTCTAACCACTATGCTGTACACTTGAAACTAATACAAAATAATATTGAATGTGAACTGTAATTGAAAAATATTTTAAAAATTAAAATATACAAAATTTGTGTATGGGAAAATGAACTACAAACAAACTTAAAAAAGCAGACAACGGCTGTATGTGTGCATATATTAGACAGAAAAAACAAAAATAGTGAGAGTGGTAAAGAATATAGACAAGGATCAATATACTACTCTTGCAACATTTTTGTAGGTTTAAGTATTTTCAAAATAAAATGTTGAGAAAAGCAGTATTAAAAAGAATACCCAGATGGTGTAGCTCAGTATATTTTTGGCCTACAAACCAAAGGGTCTTGAAAGTGGTGGCGGAAAATGTTGCCGTGGGGATGATGGGATGGGGTGCAGGGCAGGGGGGATAAAGGTGAGGAAAAAATAAGGCAACTGTAATAGCATTAACAATAAAATATAGCAAAAGAACAAGGAATAATAAAGAAGCCCAAATTACCAAAATTTAGAACTAAAAATTAAACAATTATTACAGCAGCATAGAAATTCTTTAAAAGGGTTATAAAGTTATTTCCAATAAACTGGAAAATATTGATAAAATTAAAATGACAGCAAAAGAAAAAAAATGATATTTGAATTATATATGAGAGAAAAAAGAATAATATTCTTAATATAGAATGCGTTCTTGTGAATTAATAAAGAAAAGATGTATACACCAGCAGGTGAAAATCACAGACAAAAAACAAATTCAGGAAATTTACAAAATAAGAAATACAAATGATCAGTAAACAGTAAAAGAAAGTTCAGACAAATTCATCTTTGCTGATTATCAGTAAAATGCAAATTAAATAATAATATACCATTTTCTGTCCATTAGGTTGGCAAAACTTAGACAAACTGAAAATACTCAATTTTGAGTAGATGGAGGAAAATGGACACTATTTTAAATGCTGGGTGGTGGGTGATAATTTGTCATATATTTTCTGATAGGCAACTTGGAGACATGTATAAAAAGTCCTACAGAGTTCACACCATTTTACTTTGCAATCTTTTTTCTAGGAATATATCTCCAGACATAATTGGATAAATGTTAAAAGCTTCGTGTATGAGAATATTCTTTATATTTTATTCAAAGAATTAGAAAAATCTTAAATTATCAATAAGAAATTGGTTAAATACTTTAATTCAATGAACTATTATGAAGCTATTGAAACAATTATATGTATGTATGTTTATTGATATGAAAAGTTTGACAGGAAATAAAATTTTAAAAGTCATGCATATTAAAATCTCATTTATATGAAAACATTCTGGTAAAGTATATACCAAAATATCAAGAGTAGTCTCTAAATGATGGAATTTTAATTGCCTTTTTTTTGCCTTTTGTTCATCTACATCTCTTAATTTTTATAAAATGACAATATATAACTTATGTAATGAAATGTAAACTATATTGATATACAATATGAAAAGGCAATAATTCCAGGGAAAAATAGGCAAGAAACATAAACAGGCAATTAATCAAGTAAATATTGCCATAGTCAGCAATACAATAAAAAAGTACTAAATATCTCTAGTAATTAAATTAATGCAGACTAAAAAATACACTTTTTTCAACCATCATATCAGCAAAAATAATCAAGTATAATGGAACCTCTACCAAAGGTTGATGCATCCAATTGTACAAGCACCTTGAAGAGTTTTTGTCAGTAAGAATCAAACACTTTTAAAATGTATATGTCCTTTGATCCAAGAATATTACTTCTAGAAAATAGACAAGGGTAAAAAGATTTATGATTAATAATATCCAGCAATATGTTGTTTATAATAGTAAGATATTGGAAATAATCTGAATGCCATTTGGTTATATTATGTGAATCTATATTATAATGGAATGTTATACATTTTTATCTTTATGTTACTGACTACGAGAGAGTCACAGTGTGTTTTTAAGTTACAAATAAAGTAGATTACTTATATACTACAACTGGATGAACCTTGATAACATTATGTTAGGTAAAATAAGCCAGATGCAAAAGGAAAAATATTGTATGATTACACTTACATGAGGTACCTAGAACAGGCAAGTTCATAGAGCTGGTGAGAGAGGGTAATGGGGAGTTATTGTTTAACCGGTACAGAGTTTCTGTTAAGGATGATGAAAAGTACTAAGAATGTATGGTGGTGATGGTTGTACAATATTGTGAATGTACATAATGCCACTGAACTAAACACTTAAAAATGGCTCGTATGGCAAATTTCATGTTATGTATATTTTACTACAATTTTAAAAAGCAGATTGCAAATAACCATTTATAATACGATTAATTTTGTACCTAACATATGTGTATATATTCAATTAAAAATGTCCAATTGATTAAGCACCACAATGTAAACAATATTTTGTCAGGTGGTGGTTTTATGGGTGATTTTATTTATGTGTATTTTTTCTTTCATAAATATGCAAAACTTATGTAAAAATATTTTTAAAAATCAAAAGTCATCAGCCCTGGCTGGTGTGGCTCAGTGGATTGAGCACCAGCCTGTGAACCAAAGGGTGGCTGGTTCGATTCCCAGTCAGGGCACATGCCTGGGTTGCAGGTCAGGTCCCCAGTAGGGGATGTTCAAGAGGGAAACACAAATTGATGTTTCTCTCCTTCTCTGTCTCCCTCCTTTCTAAAAAATAAATAAATAAATAAATAAATAAATAAATAAAAATTAAAAATTAAAAGTGATCAGAAATGTCTGGGGGTTGAAAGAACAGAATTAGAAAGCAGAAATCTTTAGAAGTTTGGAACGTAAAAACCAAATATAACTCTAAGTTAACTTACATTGTCCAAAAAGCAAATATTACTCTGTACTAGCCTGAGGAAGTAGGTTCTCCACTCTGTGTTTATAGGTTCTTTATTACCCTGTATATATCTTTCAAAGTCAAGTCTGAAAGTTTTATTTCCTTTATTCTAAAATTTTCAGGACAGGAAGATTTTACTGTAGCTCTTTATTGTTTCTTGAGCTTTCCCTATTTAACTTGAAGACTTCTGTGTTTTGCTGTAAAAGAGACATCCAGAGGGAAAGGAGGGTGGGGACAGGTAGAAGGTCAGTGGAGGATGAAAGGTGACAGAAGGAGGCTAGACTTTGCATAGTGAACACACAATAAATAATGGATGATATATTATAGAATTGTACATATGAAATATAATTTTATTAACCAATAAATTCAATAAAAATAGGCATCTCCAAAATCTTAAAATTATTTAACAGATAAATATATATGACCGTTTTAGTTTCTGAATTAGATGTTGAATTGACTTGAAAAATGATACTTCCAGCAGTGCAAATTAAAGTTGTATAGAGACAAAAGTAAATAATATGTCATCCATTCAGGCAGTCAATAATATTTATTGAGCACCTAATATAGCAGTGAACAAAACAGACTTGATGTTTGCTTTCATGAAAAGGGAAACTTCACTTAAGACTGGAAAAATAGGCAGAGGTAATAATAATTAGGTATAGAATGGGAAAAAACACTACTCCAGGAAGAGCAACCAGTTTCTGAAAATTTCCAGGGGCCAGAAAAAGCATAAAATTCTTCAAGATCTAATATGAGTGAGGAAGAATATAGCTAGAGTATAGGGAGGAGGTGAAACGGAAAATGAAGTTGGAGAGGCTGCAGCCTGATCATGCAGGGACTTGTAGGCATAATAACACTCAAACTCAATGAAAAGCCATTGCAGATGATTACATAATCAATTGTACCTTTTAAAAAGGTCACTTTTTAAAATTTCCTTTGCTATAATAATAGCCATTAAGTTTTGCGGGAGTACTTGAGAGTTTCCGAGGCTTATCAACACACATTAACTTTTCACATCCTGGTGGGTAGATGCATTTTTCCCCCATTTTACTTAGGAAGGAACTTAACTTCACAAAATAATTGAACTCACAAATATCATGTAAAGGGGCACACTAATAATGCCAATTGAGATATTCTGACTCCAAATCTTATACTCATTACCCAACTTTAGATACCAATCATATCACTGGTATTTAACTATCCACATCATCTTTCCATTAGCTTTTAAAACTTTAATTCTGAATCTTGGGTTGCAGTCCAGGGTGAAAAAGATGACAGGATTTAGAAAAAACACCTTCCAAAACACATCATAGACACAGACAACAGTATGGTGTACCAGAGGGAAAAGGGAGTGGGGGAGGTAGAAGAGGATAAAAGAGGATAAAGGGGGGATAAATGGTGATGGAAGGACTTGACTTTGGGTGGCAAATACACAATACAATATACAGATGATGTATTATGGAACTGTACATCTTAAACCTATATAATTTTATTAATCAACATCATCCCAATAAATTCAATTAAAAGATAAAAAATGATAAATAGTAAAAATAAAACTTTAATTTTGAAAAGGCAGGGCAAGATAATTCTTTGGAATCCACTTAATTTTTTTAATAGGAAAATAAAATCTCATGGATCTGGAGAAAAAGTTGAGTGTTCCACTTAGGGGAAATCAGGCTAATAGTGGATTATTTGTACAAGATGAACTGCGCTCAATATTCCTAATACTGTTTTCCAGAATTTTGATTATGGGACATGAAAAATATAATAAAAGAAAATAGAAAAAAGTTAAGGTAGATGAACACCAAACAGGGTACAACACTTAATGCACGTAAACATAGCAAAATAGAAAGCACTTGCCAGTAAGCTCAGATGAAACTGATTATTAGAGAATGTTTTCCGTAGAAATGGTTTTAATAGTAGCTATAGCTAAACAAAAAGATACATCTTCAAAAACATACACAAAACTATGGAGTATGACTTGTGTACGTACAGATAAGTACTACCTATCAGCAAAGCTCTATCTATCTCTAAGTGTACAATGAATGAACTGAAACCTAGACAATCCATTTATTTTGATTATCCCCATGATTGATGTGGAGACTCAAATATTTGAGTGAACCAGAGCAATCAGCATCAATCTTGAGGATAACCAAAATGAATAAAGTGACTGTACCTAAGTCAAGGAGTCAATAAGTCAAGTGAACAAGAGCTTGTATACACTGGCTGTATGCCCAGAATTGTTCTAGATGTTGTGGGGGCTAGGAGAAGACATAGTCTGCGCCCTAAATGAATGTATAATTTTGTTGGGGGTCACAAGCTGTACTTGTACAAACTATCAAAACAGTAT
Source organism: Mormoops blainvillei (assembly GCA_004026545.1). Taxonomy (NCBI): domain Eukaryota; kingdom Metazoa; phylum Chordata; class Mammalia; order Chiroptera; family Mormoopidae; genus Mormoops; species Mormoops blainvillei. The sequence continues at coordinate 9,053 of PVJD01020111.1, forward strand.
AAACTGAAGTGTAGAGTACACAATATTGTACATGCTGTATGGCTGCGGAGATTGGTATGAGCTGGAGTGAGCAAAATTAAGTTAAACATCAAAAATATTTGAATAGTTGAATAAAGACAGGAAAACTGTGGCACATATTTGCTGGGTGCCTCCAAAAAATCTATATATCCTTTCTGGCAATAGCACCCAATTTTTGTTTGGAAACCTATTCCATCCAGAAATCTCAACCAAGTGCTTTAGGCAAAGTTGGCTCTAGCTCCAGGTGTACATCGTAATTCCATTCTCCTGGCACTAGAGACTGCCTTACGGACAGGCATGTAATCCAAACCTACATGAATTACTACATCTTATTCCTCTGGGCCCAATAATTAATTTAAAGTAGATACTGAAAGGATTCTATCTGAGTAAACTTCTGTGAATTTTCTGGGAGTGTTGGGGCATAGGTTTTCTCTTCTATTGGATAGTATATTTTGAGGATTTAAAGCTTCTAGTTATTTAAAACCAAATAACACGTATGTCGTGGAGGACCCTGGAGTTGCTAAAGATTTTCTATATGGACCTTGAGAGTTGGTATGGACACCATTGAAAGCAGAGTGGAAGAAATTCAGAGTAAAATGGGATCCTTGGTAACATCACTAAGCTGCCATATCAATCCTTGCCTGAAGCCAAAATTATCTCTGTATTATTCAGTTATATTAGCTGGTAAATTTCCTTTATTTGAATGCAATAAGTTTTTGTTCAATCATTCACCTATCTTCGACAAAGGACTCATGTTGGTGAATAGTGGACAATCATATTGGACAATGAAGAGTGCCCATATTCTAGAAAAAACTCAAGTAACAAGGATAGAATTTGGGACTTATCTTGATTTGCAATTAAGAATCATGATTTGTATCTAAAATATGATGTGAATAAAGTGGTGACCTAGGAATATTGATCAGATCAAGGTCAAAAGGATAGATTGCAGGGGAAAGAACAAGAAGAAAACAGGGAAATCTTTTAGGAGGAATTGTGGGCCTCACCTATGGTAACTGATGGAAATGTAGAGAAAATGATAGAGGAGAGGAAATAAAGTATATTGGTTTATAACGTGAGTTCTGAAGGTGGGTTCTATCTATTCAACTATTCACATAATTTCATTAGTTT
>PVJD01020112.1:0-10198 GCA_004026545.1 Mormoops blainvillei
AGCAGCAGCTAACATTTATTGAGCATTCACAGCTACCCTCCAGGTGGGCCTTGTTATCCCTGTTTCATGGATGGGGAAACAGTGGTTAAAAACGAAACCATCCCAGAGTCCTACAGCTCGTTTTAGAGATGGCACTCCAAAGTCCGGCCTGTCCTGGCCACTTTTAGGATGCCTGTAATTTACTCTGAGCTCTCAGCACAGTATGGGTTGGGGGTGGGGGGTGTATATGGGGGAAGGGTGTCCTCAGCTCAACTCTAAGGGACATCAGTTACTGCAATCAAGAATTCCCACTCCAGCCCTGGCTGATGAGGCTCAGTGGACTGAGTGTTAGTCTGCAAACCAAAGGGTCGCAGGTTCAATTCCCAGTCAGGGCACATGCCTGGGTTGCAGGCAAGGTCCCCAGTAGGGGGCACGTGAGACGCAACCACACACTGATGTTTCCCTTTCGTCCTCCCTTCCCCTCTCTGTAAAATTAAATAAAATCTTAAAAAAAAAAAAAAAATTTCCAATCCAAGGGTGATAATTTAACACGATGATTGGCCAAACTCCAAAGTTTTCAGCCACCTCCATTTCCCATCAACATCCAGGACTCTGCTAATCTGCGTAAGTAGCAGAGCTGGGTTTTCCGGTAACCTGGTGACTTGGTAATTCATATCCGGGCATTAGACACGGGCTCTCCCTGGGGAAAGCAAGGTCATTTGAGATGTGTGGGCAGGCTGAGACCACACAGGTCCTCCTCGAAGGGTCCTGAGTCTGGCCAGAGGCTCGAGTGCGTTCTGGTGCCTGACCCTGACTGTAAGGTTAACTGAATCCTGACACTTGACGATGATCAGGTCTCCCTTGAGTCAACCTTTCCTGCAAGTCGTGCTCAGCATACCTGAAAGGATAGCAGGGTGGGCTTACCGGAGATTGTCCATCCGGTGTGGCAGAATGTGATGGGCAGCTTGCTTTCGGTATAGCCTGGTAGCAAGGGTACCGAGGAGCAGGGGCTCTCCTCCACCACTCTTAGCAGCTCCCGAAATGCTGCACCTGCTCTAGCAGGTCAGCTCAGTCACACTGTATCTACCCTGCCTTTCCAGATGCAGGGGCTTTAATGGGGCCCAGCGCATTATTCAGAAGCCTGCGACTGTTGCTTATACAAATGCTTTCTCCCGAGCCTGGGTACATTTCCCCTCTGTGATCAGCCCTCAATAACTCCTTTCGGTCAAATGTCTGCCAGGTTGAGTGGTGAGTGTCTGCTCCGTGGGACTGGGGCACTGGCGCCCCCTCAAACCCGCAAGGCCCACCTCTTAGGACGGCAATCAATTACAGAGCTCCTGTATCCACCCTTCAGCAAGGAGACAGGCTGCCATGGGAAGCCAGACTCTCGGCCACAGACAGTATTTGGGGAAAAAAACCAACGATCATTAAAACGCCCAAGCCACTGTGCTGGCGCACCACCCTATTTGAAGGCCCCACAATTCCAAAATAGTTTGGGTTTTAAAATGCCCTACAGCACCATAGGGCACCCCTGTATCTTGACTCTATCAATATCAATATTCTGGTTATGTTGTACCGTAGCTTTTCAGAATCATCCCACTAGGCGGGGGCGGGGAATAAGGGTTACATGGAATCTCCCTGTACTGTTTCTCAAAACTGCGTGTAACAGTACAATTATCTCAAAATAGAGAGTTTAATTAAAAAAAAAAACCAAAACACCTAAAAATGACTACGTGGCTAAGTGGCTCAGTTGGTTGGAGCCCCGTCCTATACACCAAAAGGCTGTGGGTTTGGTCCCAGGGAGGGGCACACACAGGAGGCAGCTGGTGGGTGTTTCTCTCTCACATTGATGTTTCCCTCTCTCCCCCTCCCTCCCTTTCCCTTTCTGTCTCTCTAAAAAACCAATAAACAAATCCTCGGGTGAGAGTTTAAAAAAATAAATGATAAAAATAAAAACGATTATGCCTTATACAGTCTAGAAGCATCTTCCAATTCCTTTTATTATTTCAGACATTGAAAACGTGGGTTGTGGGGGCTGGAATTCTCAGGCATCCTTACATCAGCCTTCTCACCTGGAAGTGGGGGTGGCCCCATGATCCCCCTTTTGTTCTGTGATGCTCCAGCAGCAGGATCTACCGCCGCCCCAAGGGCTGGAGGCTACAGAACACAAGCCAGGGCAACTCTCCGTCTTCAGCGAAGTCTGGTTTCCCTCTGGTGACATTCTCAGTAAGGATGCTGTCACATCCACAGGAGCTGACTCCGCCCCTTGTGGCCCCCAGCTCCAACCTCCAAGGAGCTTTCACCCAAGGAGGCCCTTAGGACACCGCACTTCAAAAGGATTTTCCCCACACACATCAGAAGAAAACACGTGGGCATGCTGATCTGGTTTCAGATCTCCCAGATGAAACAGTTGCCTTAGTGTGAATCTTAGGAAAAATCCCAAACCCGAAAACTGGGATGGACCACACGAAAGTAATTACTGTGCAGTCTGCATGTGGGGCGTGGGGGTGGGAAGGCGGCATGAGTTCAGAGGAGGGGGCCCATGGACCTGGAATCAGGAAACTCCCAGCCGGCTTTGCGACCTAGAGCAGAGTCCACAAACTACGGACCAGGGTTCATCACGTTGACTGCAACACAGCCGCACCTGCGCCTTCACGGGTTCAGCCTACAACAGCAGGCGATTCCGCAGCTGCCGCAGACACTGTCGGGCCCTTTACATAAAGAGTTTGCTGACCCCTGATTTTGGGCAATCATCATGATAAAAAGCCTCCTGACGGTGTTGACGTGCCAGGCACTGTGCCAAGGGCTTCTGATACCTTGGCTCATCCAACCTGCACAACAAACCTGCAAAGCTAGGGTGGCGTCTGTCTCATAAAGAGGGAAACTGAGGCTCAAAGAGGTTAAAGCATGCTGGAGTTCACATACCTAGTGCACGGAGAAGCCAGGATTCGAACTTCTGAGCATCTGATGCTGAGTGCCCGGCTCCTTCCAACAAATTGTCTTAGCTCCTAAGCAAGTCTTTTCCCTCCCTGGGCCTGGAGCCTTATCTGTGATGATGTTGGGGCTGCAAGAGAGGCTCTAACATCCCAACTACTCCTTTGAATATGATGAGCACAACTCTTTCCCAGTCAGATGTCAGGGCACAGGGTGATATCTCAAATGCCCAGCACTTAAATTATTTTCTTTTCTTTTTTTTTAGGATTTTATTTATTTTATTTTTAGACAAAGGGGAAGGGAGGGAGAAAGAGAGGGAGAGAAACATCAATGTGTGGTTGCCTCTCATGCACCCCCTACTGGGGACCTGGCCCACAACCCAGGCATGTGCCCTGACTGGGGAATCAAATCGGCAACCTTTTGGTTTGCAGCCCGTGCTCAATCCACTGAGCTACACCAGCTGGGGCTAAATTATTTTCTTTAAAAATATTTTTATAATACAAATATGTCCAGGAAGGGTTGACATCTGAGTGAAAAGCTGAAAGCTAAGTAACAGTGTGGAGAATAGTAAAAGAGGGAAAGGAGAATTACTTTTTCTTTTTAAGCATACTTTTGAGCTTCCTGGCAGCCAAAGCAATAGGGGAAAAACGTAAACAATGAGACTCTCACTACCTAATTCAGTGAATCATCCCTGCTATTTTACCTGGCAGTGGCAGTGTTCCTGACTCTGTCTCCTGCCATTAGTGTGGTCTTACACCACAGAGAGACACACCGGGATCCTAGAGCCTTCAGGTCCTCGAAAGACCTGACACATCCCAGCATAAGCCGGTGGAATGAGCCCAGCCTGGGACACTGAATGGGATCGAGCATGTCTCACATGAAGGACCCTCACTGCTCTGGCCAAGGGTCATGTCTAGTGCTCCTGAAAGAAACAGGAGATTGATATCAGAACCCACTAAAGAGCCTGTACATTTTTTTTTTTTAGTAAGAATATAGTCAGTGGTAAAACATTCCCACGTCTATGGCCTTTTTAGAGAAAGTTAACGATAAAGTGATGCCTAGCTGCGTCAATGAGCCACACAGGCAGCGGGGGTGGCGGAGGACGTAGCTCAGTGGAACCCTGAGTCTTGAGGTTGTTCTTACCCCTGAACCACCACGCCTCCCAACCCCCACCCTTCCCCAGGCCCGTATCACAGGGGCCATGATCATGAACCTTCCAGAGCGAGAGAGGCCACCCCGCCCCCAAACCCAGGCTCAGTGGTTTTTAACTGTGGCTGCGCATGGGGCCACTGGGAGGGCTTGGAGCCTACCGCAGACCGGGCCCAGGCACAGAGAGTCTGCCTCCTTTGTCTGGGGTACGGCCTCAGCATCAGGGTTTTTTTTAATCTCCCAGGTGACTCTAAGGCACAGCCCAAGTGGGGAACCGCAGTCTTAGCTCAAACGCCAGCCCACAGAGGTCGGGATCGTTTTCCCCGTTCACGTGTAAAGCTACCCCTGCAAGCGGCTGTTACTATAATACGAATAATGCCTTGAAGATAAGGCTCATCTAATGTCTTAAAAGTAGTGGGTTCCAATAATGATCCCTCACTCCCTATGACCTCAGATTTCAGCCCACGTGTTACGCCGGAGAGACACCACCATCCTTTCCCCTGGATCACTCTCTCCCAAGGCTTCTAATAATTAAGGTCGACTGAGCACCACCTGCATGTGGAGACAGAGGACCTGTGACCTCACGGACTCCCCACCGCCTTCCTGAGAGGTGGGGACGACCACACCCATTTTACTGATGGAAAAATGGAGGCTCCAAAAATGATGTGAGGTTTGAGAACATCAGACCTTCGTATTCCTGTACTATTTGCAGAACGCTGTAATTCCCTTACAAGGACACAGATATAGTTCGATGAGCTAGCCTCCTCTAGTCTGGCCACACCAGCCTCCTCGCTGTTCCAGAAACAGCCGCCTCGGGGCCTTTGCACCGCCTGTTTCCTTGGCCAGAAACACAGCTCCCTGCACTGTCTTGGTGCACAGCCCTCCCCACCGCGCCCAGGTCCCATCCACTAAGAGGCTTTCCGGAACACCCTATTTCAGGTCCCCAAACCCGTCCTGGTCCCTGTCCAATTTATTTTTCTTCATGACAATTATCACCTGACATTAAGCACCTACTTATGTGCAAATTTATTATTTTTTGCCTCCTCCACTAAAGCAAGCCCCACGCAGACAGGGATTTTCTGCTCACGGCTGTATCCCAGGGCCTGGCACTGGGCAGGTGATCAATAAACACCCCTCCCCACCACCCCAACAACAGCCCTTGTTATGTGTCCAATCCTGTTCTAAGGGCCATACCCAGGTTCACGCATTGGATGCTGATGAAGACAACAGGCCTCAGGGCTGTTGTCCCCATTCCGGGCACAGAAGGGTTATTAAGTAACTTGCCCAACGTCCCTGCTAGGGAGCAGCAGAGCCGAAATTCCAAGCCAAGCTGACCGGCTCCAGAGGCTACAGTCCTAACCACTCTGCTGAATGAACGACAAATGAATGAGTGAGGCTGTCACACTGATCCATGAGTGGGGTCGTCCTGAATTCCGTGTGCGGCACAATGCACCCTGACTGGACCCCAGCCCCCCAGACATTCTGTCTGCCTCTTCGATCAGGCCTCATGAAACCTTCAATTCACCCTGTTTGCCCAAATTCATGCAGCAGCAGAATTTCAGGAAGCTTCAAAGCTGGGAAGGGACACGAAGTGTGCCCAGCGCCTGGCACGTCTCCCCAGACACTTGTCTTCACACAGCAAACGCAGCACCTTGGAAACAAGCAGTGTGTGGACACTTGGCGGGCCGGCCAGGTGGCGCACTGAGGTCAGCCTGGTTGTCCCTGCTTGTGGAAGCCCCAGCAAGATGGCAAGAGCTGACCTGTGTGCCTCGTTCCCTCACTCACCTTCGGGTAGCTGCCTAGTCCTACGATGTGACCACAGCCCAGTCTCTGAAATTGGACTGCTTCTCCACACCTCTGTTGCTGCCCTCCTGTCCTGGTGCGTGGGTCCCTACACATCTCTGAACCAGTTCCATCCTCTACCCTGAAGTCAGAGTCACTTCCCAAAGAACATCCCTCGTCATACCAATCCTCGTCCCAAAAGCCTTCCCTAACTCCCGAAGAGAAACCCAAACTCAGGTTGGACCACAGAAGCCCACTGTCACCTGATTCCAGGATGACCTCTTTTCCTCAAGTCTCCCCCTCACTTAACATGACGCATGAACAAATTCCACTACCGAGATGTAGCTGTCAGCTGTTTGTTATGGTGCAGTGACAAACAGCCCCCAAGACATCAGTGGTGTACAGTACGTTCACATCTTATTCTCATCACATACGGGCAGTCATGGGTTGCTTCTCCTCTCGTCCCATTCTAGAAGCCAGGCACAAAGATGTGTCATCGTCACAGGAAAGGGACGGGAAGCAGAGCTGCCATAGACACATTAGCTGTTAACGCTTCTGCTCACAGTGTAAGCCACGTCTGCTCCCATGCCACTGGTCAAAGTGAGTCACACGTCCGTGCCCAAAGTCAATGGATAGGCTACCCTAAAATGCAAGTCACGTCCCTCCCTCCACAGGAAGCTCTGGACGTGAATAAATGCAAACAGTAACACAAGCTATTCCAGAAAGTCCCGCCTCGGGGCCCAGTCCACGTGGTTCCCTCCATCTGTAGGGTCAGAGGCTGTCTGTCCATACCCTCACCAATTCCTGCATGAAGACCCCTAGGGAAAAACCCCTTGCTTCCCTGAGCCCTGACATGGCTGCATCCGCCTCTGAAGGTGCGGAGACCTAAGTGTCCCTCTATCCCCAGAGAGTATCTTAACCACCGGCATCTCACAGCTCGCTTCCCTGGCGGATTATAAGTCGGGATCCCTGAGAATGGCATGGTCCCCCTGCCTGTGGGGTTCTGCGCACGGTGGGCAGTTAAGCAATGTTGAGTGAGGGAGTGAGTGAGTTTACGGAGTAGAGAGCTAGCTTTGTATCTGGCTTTTGAGGTGTTTTTTTTTTTTCTTTTCCTTTTTGGCAGAAACAGTTACTTTCCTCCGTGTGCCCTGTCAATGTCTGGACTCACATCTCCTCTTCCCTCCTGCACTGTTATGCTGGGGTGAGCCTTGGTTCAACTCATCTACACCTGGCAAGGCGATGCCCACATCAGAGGTTCTTGGACGGCGTGGATAAACAAACGAATGAGTAAACAGATGAAATGGCACGCAGGCTGAGCAGACTTCAGCCCCGGAGGCGGCAGAAGAGGTATGAGTGGGGAAGCCCATCGGTCTGCGAGGCAGGGAGAAGTTGGCTGGAAAAATCTGGCCTCAAGGGTTGGCTAGACTTGAAGTGATGATTTAGTCAATCCAATGGAGAGGGACGGGGAATTTGCAAAGTCTGAGGCTGCTTCTCAATTTGTCTGCCAACTACTCCTGGAAAGGGACCTCGCGATGCTACAATTTAAGACACAGATGGCCCGAAAGACAACTCCTGAGGTAGGGTTACAGAAGAGAATAAAAGGTCAACCAACAGATGATCCCCAGTAAACCCTATCGGGCACACGAGGACCCTAGGGTCATACACTCCTTCAAAGTCAGAAGAGTTACCTTGGTGTAAAAACAGGCTGTTGGCTTGTTTTCTCGGGCCCGCAATATGCTTTCAAAAATAATAATTTAAATGCCTTTGAGTCTTTCCTCCACATGATTACGCATCAAACCAAAGTGAGGTTGGGCAGCAAGACCGTCGGACCCTGTAAATTAAATGGGGGCAGCAGACCACTAAAGAGTGGCTCCTGAGGTCAAGTCCTGCCCGGGCAGAACCCTGGCCGGGGTGGGGCAGCGTCCCCCAGCCCGGGCCATGCGGCAGACAGCATGAAGTGCAGACACTCCACCTCTCCGTCAAGTGACAAGAAGGACCAATGGTGATCCTCCCGGAGGAGAAATAGTTGCCATGGTGCTCTTGCTGCCCTCTGTAAACAACAACTGTCCTCAAAATCAGGAGTGTTTCACCTAATCTGCATTTAGCCCTGTACACCTGGTAAGGCAGGTCTGAACCTGGGCACCAAAGGGCACTCTGGGTGGTTTCATGTGGCTATGGTCTGCCTCCCTCCTTGAGGACAGGATCTTCGCCGGCCCCCCTAACACAGGTGGACAAGAGTCACGCCTGTCAATATGAGCTGGATTTATAGAAACCCAAGGCTAAGGCGCTGCCAACCACAAGGCATCCTTGCTCTCGGGTACCCTACTCTCCCACCCTGTGCCCTGCAGGCTGCGGCAGCAACTCCAGGGCGGAAGCTGATCGGGGTGCGGGCGGCTCACAGAGAGGGGCTGCAGCCCGTGATGGCCTCAGTTCCTGCCCTGGCCCTGCACTGCCACTGGAGGAACCTCAGCGTACCTCCTGACCCTGGCTGCTCACCGACACTACCTGGGAGTTTTTAGAATAGCTCTGCCCAGGTCCTGACCCGAGAGACTCTGATTTAGACCATCCGGGCGGGGCCCGTGCACAGGTATTTTTTGTAAAGCTCCCGGGGCCAGTGTAGAGCACAGCCAGGGCGGAAGACTCAGCTGCAGGCCCGAGATTTCCACTCGTACCGAGTATACAGTGCTGGGCGGGAGGGTTGGGCTGCTCAGCATTTCTCCACCCACACGTGCACCCCACATATTTGGGGACTACTAGGTTTAAAAGTGTTTAAAGCTCAGATACTTGCAACACATACTCACAGCAACATTATCCACCAGAGTTAAAAGGTGGAAACAAGTGTCCACTGATAGACTAATGGATAAACGTGGTCTATCCGCACAATGAAATAGTGCTCAGCCTTAAACAGGAAGAAAATTCTGGCTCATGCTACAACATGGACAAAACTTCAGGACATTGTACTAAGTGAAAGGAGCCAGTCACAAAAGGACAAATATCGGATGACTCCACTTACATGAGGGACCGAGAGCCGTCAAATTCACAGAGACAAAAAGTAGAATGGCGATTACCAGGGGCTGGGCGGAGGAGGGAGTGGGACATTATTGCTTAACGTGTATAGTTTCATTTTAACAAGATGAAAAGAGCCCTGGAGGTGGACCATGGCGATGGCTGCACAGCAGTGCGAGTAGCTAATGCCACTGAGCTGCGGCGGTATTTAAGTTTTAAATGGTTAAAATAGTAAATTTTGTTGTGTGTGTTTTACCACCATAAAATGGTTTTCAAGTGTATATGATTCTTCACTTTTGCTGTGGACTATCTCAAAACCTTGACCACGCCATTGTGACCCAGCCGGTGCCTGCTAGAGGCAGGCTGGAGTGTTTCCCATGGAAGCTTTGCTGAGGAGACCGCGGGAGCGGCCGACCGCCCCGTGGACCGGTGCTCCTCGAAGCACCTCGGGGAAATGCTGGATCGAGCTCCAGGCACAATGCTGGATCGAGCTCCAGGCTTCCTGCCACCGAGCTCTGGTTATGCGGCAGTCACAGCACTACGCAAAGCAGCTGACACGCATGATCTCATTTCAGTCCGCCAAGGCTCCTGCCGGGTGAGCGCCGTGAAGCTCAGTTCACTGATGGGGGACACTGAGGATCAAAGAGGACAAGTATTGGGTTGGCCAAAAAGCTCGTTTAGTTATTTCCATAACATCGAGGACACATTTTCCATTATCACCAATAACTTTATTGATTTGGATGTTTTGAGTGTGCCGGCTGCCTCCTGCGAAGGAGAACAGTGACTGTCCTCAGTCAACGTCTCGATTTGATCGCTATCAACTTCAACTGGTCTGTCTGACCGTGGAGCGTCGTCCAACCAGAAATCTCCAGCGCAAAACTCCACTTTTGACACGTTTGATCAGTCACAGCACCTTCTCCGTACATTCGTACACTGCACAAATCCTTTTTTGCATTTCAGCTGTGTTTTCATCTTTCTTGAAATAATCAAGCATAGCGTGCCAAAATGGCTACCCCAAAACACACCAATGTTGATAAGTCTTTTTTAAATGCAAGTTGATATGACAGCTGTCACAATAGAATCTAACACAATTGTTTCGAATGAAGTCCAAGATAACTAAGCGCTCCTTACGGGAAAAAAAACCAAACAAACTTTTTGGCCAATCCTATCATTTACCCAAGGCCCCACAGCTCGCCGGCAGGGCAGGGATCGAAGCCCAGGTCAGGCAGACTCTATGCTCTCACTTCTCAAGGTCTGGTCCCCAGAGAAGCAGCACGGACACCACCAGGAGCTTGTTAGAAATGCAGAGCGCCCCAGGCCCCACTCTATGCAGCCTCCTGCCTCTGCA
>PVJD01020113.1:0-10196 GCA_004026545.1 Mormoops blainvillei
AAAGTCACCTCCTTCTACTGTGCCCATTTCCTTTAGTGGCAAGAGCTCCACAAGCCCTTTTGCCAGATGGCATGGGGTGCAGATCTGTGGGTCCTGCAAAATGTCTGCAAGTACCTCATAAGGGTGGGTTTAACGGTTGAAACTGGATAAGGTTTTCAGTAAGAACTTGGACTTCGAATTCTCTTATACTTTTTTTGCTCCCTGGGGCCCATGTCCTAGTCCAAAGGTAGTTGAGCTTTAGCCCTGGGTTCAAGCTTATTTAGTCTCTTTTCTATAGATGGACAACATGTTCTGCAAAGTGGATGTCTTCTTCTACCAGGCCATCAACTATATGCATTGCAAGAAGCTGAATTTACACAGAGCTGCAGCCCTGTATGTTGGTACACAGGCCCAAGGGATTCCTTCTTGACCCTACTTTCATCATTCAGGCCCTGACACCCACGCCACTTCTTCTCCTATTGTTTGGTTTGAGTCCAAGTTCTGGGCGGTCTCGTATTCCTCAGTTTCTATGCTAGGAGTGAAATATACAGAGGATAGAACACTGGCTTAGGAGTTTGGAAAATTTAGGTATAGTTCTTTTTAATTCTTAGATAAATCTCTTTGCTGCTCTGGCCTCAGTTTCCTCCAGATATAACGTTGATTTATTATATTACTTATAATTATACATTATATGTAGTATATTATTGTACTATTCTTTATTGTAACTTGCCCTGCCCTCTTCCCAGGGCAGTTAGAAGAAAAGGGTCGTAGAAGGTTGCATATAGGCATGTCTGCATGCAAAATAAACTAGATGACATATAGGCCTGATTTCCATGAGCAATTAGAGTGTGTAAACCAGAGCCCTGAACAATGTATTTGGATGGTGGATATACTTGCAGAACAATATGCAAATGACTGCTCTGGTTTTGAGCTGACAGCACAGTTAATTTTTGAAATATTCCATGCAGCTCTGCTCACAGCACATTGCCTCTTTAGGGAAATCTCTAGTTCTAGCCCTAAGCCTCTTCTCAAATTATTACTGCATTCTTTTGGGCTTTTGAGGCCAGCTCTGGTTGCTCAAGCAACATCTGGGAACCTCTGGCTTAGAGGAAATGACTAGCCAAGATCCGCCCTAAACCCTTTCCTTACCTACTTTTTTTCTTTTCAGAACACACTGTCAACTGGCTGACTATGCTGTTTCCAGGGCTCTGCATTGAAAGGTTGGCCCTCCCGTTTAGAGTTAAGGTCTGAGCGGTGGGTGACCCAGATTTCTGGGATGAGGACAGGGAGCTTGCTTTCTCAGGCCCCCCGCCCTTGAAAAATTGGACTTCTTCACACTAAAGCTCTCTCTTCCAACATCCTCTGATGTGGCTAAAGGGACATAGGAGGGGCTCTTTATTCCCATTGCGTCCCCCGCTAGCTTACCAGAGTGCCTGAAAATAAATCCAACCTCAGGAAGTGTTCTTGTGTGTTAAGGATTCATGATTACAGAAGGCACCTGGTAGCCGTTTTCTCCCTTCTTCTCCCAAGTCAGGAAAATATAGCTGTGGCTCACTTGCCAGTGTACCTTCCCTTTAGATTTCTGCAGCTCCAAAGTGGTGGTGGTGGAGAGGAGAGAGGGGGAAGTGGACTAGATGGGCCCTGAGATCCCTCTTCCAGCTGTAAAAGTCCACCTAACTCGTACTTGAGCAGGGCTGTATTCATTAGGTACCCTTTCTGTGGAGTGTTTTTATGGAAATTGGAAAGGAGTCTTTACATTGTAGCTCCCTATTCACCGAGGAGGCAGGCCTTGTCTTTCTAGTTTTATAGGTGCCATCCTCTGGTTAGACTAGATGGCAGCCCCACAAAGGGCGAGAGTGCCTTACCGTGGGCTCAGCCCATTGCCTTTGTTTTAGCTTCCTCTGCACAATCTCCTCTCCTTTCTTTTTCCCCCTTAACTTCCTTTTCCCCTTTACTGTTACTCACTCTTCTTCTTACCCAACAGCCCTCCCCACTATTCTTTCATTGTTTAGCTTCCTGCCTATTACTCCCTGGCCACAAACATTCAAAATAAGTACTCACAAATGCATTCAATTACATCAGCTGTACAAAAGATGGCTCTCTAACTCCTAGGGGAAAACCAAGCAAGGTGGAGAGGATGCAGATGTTGTAGAGCAATTTGCTGTTCCCAGGGCCTCCAGAACTCAGCCGAGGTCCCAGTGAGAATCTACGGAGCAAGCTAGCAACCTCAGTTGAGAACGACCCTACCTTTTCCCCCTTCTCTCCCCTATTTTTCTTTCCTTTTATTTCCGCATCCTTGCTCCTTAGAAAATTCCTTGTGACCTTTAAATTCAACAAAGGCCCCTTCACCAGGAGATGCTTTTCAAGAGGGGGCAGTGTAAGGAACTAGAAAACTGCTTTCCTCAGCATGGAAATGGCTCTCCCCTCACCCAATGTTTCCCTAAGTTAAGAGAGGGCAAGGAAAACTTTGTTCCTTCCCGCTGCTTGCATGGGTCTCCTGCCAAAGCCAGTGAATGGGTGAACTGGATAAGATGAAGCCCTTGGGAGCAGAGGGGAAGCAGTGTATTGAGGGCTGGGTCCTGGGTTAGGTGTCCAGAGCCCTTCATAGACCCATGGAAGGGAGGTAAGAAAGTAAAGAGGGAGGGAGAGAGATGTAAGGAGGTATTACCTTATTTTCAGCACTCCACGGTTTGTTATTTCCTTACTTTGCTCAGGTGGTTTTGCCCTTCTCCCCTCTTGAGTCTTGATTTTACTGCAATGTAAGATGATGTCTGATGCAAACCAGCTAAAATCACGTAAGAGCTCCCAACTTGGAGCCAGCATCTCAACATTAGGTGCCAGCCCTTCTCTAAACTCAGCCTAAATGCTGGGTTCCTAGTTCAAGCCCCATACCTAATAGGCTGTGGGATTTAGACAGATTCTGTCTCAGATCATAGTGATTTCCAAGTAGCTAGAGGTGTTGAAGTATTGCTGTTACTCAGTCACTGGACATGGGTGTTAGGTAGTGGGAGGAGTTGGGAATTGAGCATCAAAATGTGATTAAAAAAATTTGCAACTTAGTTGGGTGTGGTTAAGAACAGATAAAGTAGCCCCAGTACCTATAAGGGCCTTAGTAATTTCTTCTTTTTCAACTTTTTCTAAGCTATAGTAGGGAGAAGGGGAAATGCCCTCTCATAGTCCTCAGAGTGACCCTATGCTTGAATACTGCTGTTTTGCTCCCAGAAACCAGTAAGTATATTAATTGCAAAAGGTTATAATAGCCAGGATAACATGTTCTAACAATTAAATTAAATTCCTTTGTGAATCCATAAGGGTTCTGGAGAAAGTTGGGGAAACCCTTGGGCAGATTCCTTAATTCTGTTTTAGACCAAGGAACGAATACAATTGCTGGTTCCCCTCTGCCTGAGACCAGCTTTTCTACAAAGGAAGCTACCAGAATATTTTTTTCTAGTATATTTTGTTCTGGTCTTCCATTCTGAGTGTCCCCTAGGTCAGCAGGGACCTGTGGTGGAGGAGGTGAGAAGAAAAAGATGGAGGAGGAAAGGCTAGTAAATCCGGACAATGAAGTAAAAGGTAGGGAGGGGCAGTCAGAGAAGAGGGAAAAGTGGGGATGTTAGCAATGAGCAGCTTCAGAAGCCTTCCTCAGTTCAGAGACAGGCTCTAAGAGTTTTGATTAAATTCTTTTGGATAAGAGAATTTATCTGTGCTCCACCTAGACGCTTCTAATTTCCTACCACAATATGCTTGCTGTTCATTCAGTTTAATTTTAGAGCTGGCTTTTTCTAATTTTGCATGCAAAAAACGAATTTAGGTATCAAAAGAGTCCCATTTTGGCCATCTTAAGTTGACATCACTTCTGGTTAAATCTTCCCATTTGCGTAAGTACTTGAAACTAAAGCCCTTCTATTAATTGTATATCCACAGGAGTGTTAATGGGGGCTGGAGTCTGGGAGTTTCCAGCAAAAGATGATTTTGACTAGAATGATTTTAGATCACTTCAGCACTGAGATTCTGAGTCAATTAGCTTTATCTCTCCGAGTTTCAATATCCTCGTCTGTAAAATAGAGCTAATTCCCCCTGTCCTGACAACCTCACAGAGCTATGGGATGATAATTAGATGGCCATCTGGGTGGTAACCTGTCATGGCCAGATTGTCCCTGTGTTCTAATTGAGTGTTAGGTGTTGAAAGGTAGTTGGCATATATGGAATACTCCATGGATTTAAAGGACTTAGACAATGAGTGTTAGAATCATCCCAACTCCAGAATCAGCACCCTCTGGGGTGGAGGGACAAGTCCAGGGGACAATGACATCATGTACTCTGGGCCTGAGGAGGGGGTAGATGGAAGAGGAAATTGTGGTCTGAGACCTTGGCTTCAAGTAGGGTGTCTTGCTCTGTTCATAGGCATTCCAAGCCAACCAGGAAATCAATTTTCAAGATCATTTCATATAAACATCATTTGGCTGCCTAACTTCCACCCTAGTCCACAAAATATGCTTCAGCCCCATGTCTAAGCCCGTCACCCCTAAGTGCTCTCCATTTTCCATCCCATTATTAGCCTTCCTCCCCTTACCCAGCTTTGTAAGCACCCCCTTTCTTCCGCAGCCTGCCAGCAACTAGCTTATTCAGGGCCCCATCCTTTGGACAGATGCCTGGAACTCTAAACTCAGATGGGAGAGAAATGAAGAAAGAGGACTCCTGCCTGATTTGTCATTGGTCCTCTGCCTGATTTATAGTCATCTGCCCCCAATTTCATTCCAGAACTGGGCTAGGGCCAGGCCTTATTTTCCTGGCAGCCCAACTCCTCCCCACCTTTTCTTTCTACGCAGGCATCCAGCCATAGGCCAGCTGCGGGTCAAGGATGATGGCTTATTGGAGGGCCCAAGCAGGTGGCCTTGGCCTGGATGCTGCCCTAGGGAGCTTCTTGTTCCCTAAACTTCCAAGAATCTCTGTTCCCAGATGAGGCATGCTGTCAGTTTTTGGCAGATGACACAAAAACTGCCTCCCTTTCCCTCTTCTGCCTGAAATTAAACCTTCGTTTCCTCTGACCTACAATGTAGAAGATTCCCACTAAGCTTGACCAAGAAGGCTTTAGGAGATCAACTAGCATGTAGTTCTATGTCCAAAAGGTGAAAAGATCAGGTTGGTAACGTCCCAACTAGCTTGTTTAAACCCCTATTGAAACAACCTCTGAATGTCCTCTCCAGCCCTGTACCCTGGGTCTTCATATCTGCACATTCTGGTTAGAGAGGTCCATGTTAGGATGTAAAGCCAGTTCTCAGCAGGCCAGATGTGGCAAAGAGACATGTCACAAATAGCCAGCCCAGGAGCACAGGCCCAGGGAAGAGCTTGCAGACCTGGTTCAGAGAAGGAAGATCTGGACAGCCTCTTCCAAGTCCCTTCGGGAAGCTGGACTCTGGCTCCCAAGCCGTCTGTTGTCTCCACTCCCCCATCTTGCCTGGTGAAGATGTGGGAAACACAGTTGAGTCCTGTTTCCTGCCGGCAGAAGGTGTGGCTATATGGATATCATGTGGATTATTCCTGGAAGGTGACTTCCCTGTCCCCTCATCCTTTAGGGGAGAAAGAGAAAGCAGGGTGTGGCTGGGAATTCCACTTTCGAGGAACGAGGCCAGTAGGTGAAGCTCAGCCTCTTAGCCACAGTGTGGCACCATTTACTCACTGTTCTGTGCAAGGCTCATGGGCGGTGGCTGTGTGCAAAGCAAACTGAAAACTCTTGAAACTTTTCAGGGATTTACTTCTGATTTGGTTACTAATATGATGACAGTGTATGCACAAATATCATGTCCACTGTGAGTTTTAGTTCCCTGTTTTGTGACCTGGGAAACAAATGGGAATCCTTAAAGTCTCTTCCAGCTTCATTAATCTGCAAGTATGGGAGTGTACCCCAACAGTCATCTCACTGATGCAATTTTGGGCTTTTGAACCACACAGAGAATGAGTATAGAAAAAAAACACACAAAAAACAGAAGGCCCAAGGTTTGTGTATGGAGTTGGGGCTGAGGAAGACGTGGGTCATGGAAACAGGAGGACTTTGCAATACATGGACCAAGGTTTTGCCTGAGCCTTCCATTGTACCAGGGAAAAGATAAGTGAATCATTCATTTGCTGGGTCAAAAGTGACCGACCACAAACCTGGTGCCAGGTACTGTGTGATGGAGGTAAGGGTGCGATGGTGGGTGGGAGTGAAGTGGACGGTGGGGTGGGATGTCAAGGTGAATACACCCTAGAGGCAGAGAAGTAAGCAAATGATGAGCACACAAGGGAGAATGGAGTCTATGCTAAATAGAACAAACTGCTGGGGAGATAGAGAGGGAGGAGGGATACATTCTGACAGAATGGTAAGGGAAGGTCTCACAGAGAGGGAACCATTTTAGCTGGACTTTTAAAGATGAACAGATTTTTCCCTGGCTGGTGTGATTCAGTTTGTTGGAGAATCATCCCATAAACCGAAAGGCGACAGACTCGATTCCCAGTCAGGGCACATGCCTAGGTTTTGGGTTTGGTTCCAGGTAGGGGTTCGTGCAAGAGGCAGCCCATCAATGTTTTTCTCTCTGATTAATGTTTCTCTACTTCTCTCTCCCTCCCTTTCCCTCTCCCTGAAATCAATAAGCATGTCCTTGGATGAGGATAAAAAAATAAATAAAATTAAAAAAAACAAAACAACAAACCCCGAACAGATTTTCTGTGTGTGTGTTTTGGAGAAAGATAGGGCAGGAGGGGGAGGAAAGGCAAGCATTCTTGACAGAAGGAATGCCTTGAGGAAAGATAAGAGGATGAGTTAATTTATGCTCTTTGTGGGGAACAGGGAGTAGTCTCAGATAACAGGGCGAATGGAGTGGGAGAGGAGTTTGCAAAAATGGTTTGGGGCTACAGTCTGGGTTTAAGGAGACCTTTTCACATGCCTAGCTCTGTACAGCCTGTAGGAAACAAACTCCCAAGGTGTGGATAGAGCTCTAGTTCTCCAACTTGGGAAAGGCAAGAGCCACTCCTCTACTTATGTGGAAGGCTGCCAAAGAACAGTGAAAGTGAGTGGGGCAGGTAGGCCTGACTAGATGAGAAAGAGGGTCTGGAAGGGTGGTCTTCCTACAGGGGGTGGTGGAGGCTTTAATGACCTGACCTAGGAGGAACAGGAAGAAACCCCATGCCAAGAACGATGCAAGCCTGTTAGGAGACCTTGCTCACTGCTCCTGCAATGGCTGCATTGGTAGGGCTAGTAATCGGTTTATCTCTAGTCAGGGCTCACTAGTCAGGAGCAAAGAGCAAAAGGGTTGAGGCATCACAGGACCTGGCATTAGTCCAATTAGGATAACAAAGCAGGTTGTATTTAGGTTAGACTTATGGAAAGAAGCCAGTTTTATGAGAAGTGAGAAGTCTAGTATCTATGAGAGGTTATAGCATGTGTTTGCTCAATTAACGATGAATGATGAATGCCCACTCTGTGGCAGACACTTGGTTGGAGAGAGGAGCGCAGGGTAAGAATTTGTAAAGATAAGTCAGATATGGCTCAGTCTTTGGGGAATTCAGAGTTGAGGTGGCAAGCAGAATAAAGGCCCCTGAACAGATTTCCAAGTCCTAATCCCTGGAATCTATGAATACTTTATCTTACATGGCAAAGGGAAATAAAGGTTACTAATCTTACTAATCAGATCATGTTAAAATCAGATTTTTCTGGATTATCCAGATGGGACCAATGTCATTGATAGGGTCTTAGTAAGTGGAAGAGGAGGGAGGTAGAAGAGGAGGTCAACGATGAGGTATGAGGACTCAACCCATTGTTCCTACCTTTGAAGATGGAGGGAGGGGGCTAAGAGCCAAAGAATGTAAATGGTCTCTAGAAGCTGAGAAAGTCAAGGAAACAGATTCTGCCTTAGAACCTCCAGAAAGGAATGGAATCCTGCCAAGACTTTGATTTTAGTCCAGTGAGACTTGTGTTAGACTTCTGACCTTGATAACTGAAAGATAATAATAATAATAATAATAATAATAATAATAATAATAATATATTCATGTTGCTTCAAGCCACTGAGCATATGGAAATTTGTTACAGCAACAATTAGAATACTAATACAATGCAGAAATGGACACATGCATAATAGTGGTTTAGTATGAAAAGAGCTCTAGAATAAAACCTCAAAAGCAGGTTGTGAAAATGCAGAGGACAGGACCTTGTCTTGGAGAGAAGGATTCAGAGAATTTTCCCCCAAAGAGGTGACATTTGAGATGGATGTGGAAGTAGTCAATACATAGCTGGAAGATATAGGATAGTTATGAAAGAGACTGGTTGGTTTATGGAATCAAGAAAGGCTAGTATGGCCCTGGCTGATGTGGCTCAGTGGATTGAGCTCCAGTCTGTGAACTGAAAGGTCGCTGGTTTAATTCCTAGTCAGGGCACATGCCTGGGTTGCAGGCCAGTTCCACAGTTGGGGGCCTTCTGAGAGGCAAACGATATCTCTCACACACTGATGTTTCTCTCCCTCTCTTTCTCTCTCCCTTCCCCGGCCTCTGAAAGTAAATAAATAAAATCTCTTTTAAAAAAGAAAGGCTAATGTGGATGAAGGGCAAGATATGGGAGGGAAGTGGAGTGGGGGGAGTGAGAGAGAAAATTGCTGCCTCTACCCTTCTCACTTGGAAAGTCCTGAAGTGCCCAAATTATTGCCTGCCCTCCTCGGCTGATGTAAGAATAGGCTTAAAGGAGCTAAGGCCCGCCACAGCTGTGTTCGTCACAACCACCCGCTGCTCCCCCTGTTCTCACCATGAAGTCCACCGAGAGGACCTTCCCCTCCACCAATCCCAGAGCAAGGCAGTGATTAAGAGAGAAGCCAGGAGCCTGCTTTCGTGTCTTGAAACTCTCAATCCAACTCTGCCCTGGCTCTGAAAGATGGGCTGAAAAGAAAGAACTGGGGAGGGTGTTAAATTGTAGTAGGAGTCTTCATTCCTCCTAGAAATTTCTGGTCTGGTGGTGGGAGGGAGGCATGGGGGCTGGGTCAAGAGGTGGGGGTGGGAACTATCTTAGAATTTAGGATCTTCTGGGTCCTTGATTGGCAAGCTCTCATCAGTAGCAAAAGAGGAGATTGGCTCAGTTCCCAGGAAAGGGTGCTGGATGTTGAGGTTGAGAAAGAGGGGGAGGAGGGGATGTGGCTTATCTCAAGGGGCTGGGGACTCTGCCAATCCTGGCACAGGCCACAGGCAAGCACCCTTTTTTTTCTGAGGCTGCTTGTTTCCCTGCCCCTCCTTTTCTCTGATTTCTACTCCCATCCTTGGCACCAGGGCCTCTGGAGAAAAGGGAAGAAAATTGACTGCAAAAAAAAAAAAAAAGAAGAAGAAGAAGAAAGAAAGAAAGAAAAAGGAAAAAGAAAGAAAAATGAGTGGGCAGAAACAGCTGGATACAGCCAAGAGCACATCTGGCCTCCCAGGCTGTTTTCCTCACTTCCCCCTCCCCCCACACCCCTTGCTCCTTTTCAGGCTTCTGATAGGAGGACTGTAGTGGATCTGAGGGGGGAAGGTGGGGAATTAGAGTGACTCTGGGCAGGGGTGGGGTGGGGGAGAAAGTTGTTCAAAATATTAACTGGTCGTGTGAGGTGGCCTCTTGGCTGGAGCCTGACCACCTAACTTCCTGTTTTTCTTCCAGCTGCCTCCTCCCCTCCCTCCGCTCTGGGCTGGAACTAAGCTGGGGGAGGAAGGAGGAGCAGCAAAGTTGGCTAGGGTCTCTTGTCTGATTCCCTGCAGGCTGGGGGCCAGGAAGGCCTCCCTAACCAAGCAGGCGGGAACACATATAGCCCTGAGTCGGATTGTTGCCTCTCAGCACTTGCTCCTCTGGCCACAGCAGGAACGGGAGGCTCCTGGAAAACCCCAGCTCCTCGCCAGCTCTTCCATGAGCACACCCTGGTCCTGGGGCCTGAGATCTCTCCATGCAGGAGCAGTCAAGAACTCCAGAGGCGGCAGCAATGCGGACTACACCACCCGCCCCACCGCCTCCGGCCCCGCCGCCCAGCCAGCCTTTGGTTCCTTCACTTCCAGTGTTCGTGGATCACGCAAAACAACCAAGTGAGTGAGGAAGGACTGGCTGAAAGGTGGGGGGAGTGGGAGGAGGGGGTGTGAGGTGTGACGGTCCCAGACTGGAGGTGGTTGCCTGTGCTGTCTTCCCTTTTTGCCCTCAGGGACAAACATGGGGGGCCCTAGCAGGCTGCCTTGTCAGG
>PVJD01020114.1:0-10198 GCA_004026545.1 Mormoops blainvillei
TGTTTCCTTGTTCAGTGGCATCAGAATCAGGAAATTTTAGTGCCCACATGGGCTCTGTGGGTACTGAGATGAGTAGGGAGGAGACAACGGTTAGAGGCCACGTCGTCCAACCTGCCCATTCCACAGATGAGAAAATCAAGCGCGAGAGGGATGTCCGACAGGTTCCCTGTGGGTCACGGGTTGCTCTTCACCTTCTCCCATCCCTCCAGCTCCCCATATCAGTGATCTTTCTCGCTCATGTCAAAACAGCTCAGAGGACTCTGAAGGCTGGAAGATTCTGGAAGGGTAGAGCTGGAAGGGCACAGAGAGGTCCCTTCTCCTGCCCATTGTACAGACAGCAAGACACACCTTGGATCAAAAAGTGAGGCGATGTGGGAACCAGGGCCGGAGCTCTCAGTCTGTGAACTGTGACCTGCCCTCTCCCAGCTCCCCTACCTCACCTCCGTCCTGTCCTTGGGGTCGCAGATGTAGGGATGCTGCTCTGTGCATCTGAACACAGCGTGTCCGCCTTCCACGACAAGAAGGTGGCTGTGCCCCGAGCGCACCGTGGGCTCCTTAGTCTCTGCCTCCCTCTCCGGACAGGAAGGCTGCTGGCAGCGAACACCAGCAGAAGTGTCTTTGGTCAGACTCTCTTGTCTTTATGCACTCTGTCCTCCAATAAATTTAGTTTTTATAAAATCTCTTGTCTTTACCCACCATGCCCTTTAGAGTTCCCTCACTTCCTTGTCTCATTTAAACCTCACGACCACTGTTCAGGTGGGACCGAAAGCAGCATTATCGCATTTTACGGGGCGCGGGGGGCCGCCAAGCAGAGTGGGGCGAGCGCCGGGTGACACACCGCCTCTGAGGGTCAGGCTGGAGTCTAAACACAGTTTTCTTGACTTCCCAGATCAAGTGTCCTTGTACCTAAGGAGCCGTCTTTAGACTGCTTGCTAGGATTGGAAGATGACACGTTAAAGCCTTTAAAAGCTCTGTAAGTGAGGGGAATTCTTATCATCTTTCTTTTTTAAAGTTTTCTTTTACAACTTCCCAGATCTGCCAGGTACCTGTCCGGGCTGTCGCTATCCGATGTGTGGGCGACCATCGCCCTCTGGTGGCCAGTGAACAAAGTGCGTTATAGTCTTAACGCAGAACAAAGACCCGGCCGGATCTCCCAGCACCCCCTACCCCGCCCCGCACCCCCGCCCGCTCCCATCCCCTCCACTGGCTAAGATAGTGACAGTTCTTTACTCTGGGGACCCAGACTGACTGGCTCGACTGACTAATGAGATGTACATTAGCTCAGGAAAAAGCTATTGCGAATTTGGCTGAGTGGCTGCATCTGAGGGTCTGAGGTGAAAATCTAACTTGGTCGGTTGCGCTGGCAGGTATTTGTCTGAGCTGCTCCAGTGCCCACAAAGGTGATGCACGAGTACTGCTTCCCCACAGAAACCCACCCCCCAGCTGTCACTGAAATCCAGCCTCAAGGCCCAACTCTCACGCCCTCCTGCAGGAAGCCTTGCCTGCTCCCTACCGCCCTCCTGAAGCTGGTGACAGCTGTATGCCCCGGCTTGTGACCTCATGTCAAAATGAGCCAGGGCTGTGGGTGACATCTGCTCAACTTTTAAATTTCTAAAGGCAGGCGCCGGTCTGTTAAGGTCCTGAAGTAAGGCCAGGCCCAGCCCAGGTCCAGTGAGTAAGTAAATGAGTTTGTTGGATCAGAGAAAATTTCAGTTCAGCCATCGTCTCCCTGGCCCACAGTGGGCCCAGCAGAACACGGCTATTCTGGGGAAACGCAGGCTTTGTAGGGCTCATACCTGTGTATGAACCTTCGTTGCTACAGGTTCAAAGATAAGGCCAGAGAAAGAATTTCTGGGTAGAGTGGGGCGGAGTGAACATCGGACCTGCAGTGCTGGTGCCCTCACCCACTTTTGCAGACTCCATTTCTTCCAGGATTCCTCAAGGTGGCGCTGTTTGAGGTGTGTCCTCCGGGCAAGCATCCGGGAGGAGTGAGTCAGAGGACCTGGGATTCTGGGGAGTCACCTCGATGCCTCTCCTTTATCATCTATACAGTAGGAACAAATAATATTGATGAGCAGTTTTCAAACATAAAATGATACAATTGATAAAATCCTGTTTGCATCATGGTCAGTCCTTCTGGTCATTTCTGGGTTCCTAGCACCCTGGGTAAGCATTTCCCACCAAGTCGTTCATTCAGGCACTGCAGCAACAATACAGGATAATGGCCCAGAGTCTGGGCGCTGGAGCCAGACCGCCCGAGTTCGAGTTCTTGCCCTGACGCTTACCAACTCTGGCACCTTACTCATCTATGTAATTTCTCTGTGTCCGGACAGCCCTTCTAAAAAAGGGAATGATGGCAGCATTCACATCAAAGGAGTATTGTGAGTGGAAAATCATTGAACACATACAAAGCCAGGAGAACAGCGACTAGCTCTCAGGAAATGCTCAGAAAAGCCAGCTTTTCACGCATTTTGTAGAAGCTGCTTGTCATGAGGTTGGCTCCGCCTGGAAGGATGTATCTCAGAGATGGAACCGAGCTGCCTTTTGTATAAAAATTGATCTTTCTAATGCAACATTTGGTATAAACTTCTTTACCCTGTGCTCAACATGCCATTGCTGTGAGAGGGAAAACAGAATATGCCATGAAGACATTTGCTGCTCTAACGTTTATTGAATTAATTAATACGGTCTGTTTTTTTCTGCAGAGATTTGCATGGCATGCATAGCTTTGTAAATGAGGAAGCAATAACATACAATGGAAATGCTAGGTGTGATCGCCAACCTCTAACTGCGCCAAGCAGAGGCCAGTGGCAGATGTGGGAGCTATACATCTACTGAGAGCCCTGAAGACCTTCGTGCCAATCCAGGACCATTTAATATTTTCATTAATGGCTTGAAGGATGGCATCGAGACCCAGCTAATCAGATCGCTGTGTGATACGAAGCTGGAAGGGATCTTAGCTACTTTGGAGGACAAGAATAAAATACAATCCAAGCTTGACGAATTGTAGAGAGGGACCTACATCAATAAAGAGAGTGGTAATAAAGATAAATGCAAGCTGCTCTGAACGGGACTGAGCAAATTACCCAGGTACCAAATGGTGATGAGAGGAACGAGTTTTGAGGAGGCTGGGAGGCACCACCTGGATGCAAATTCACCAAGTATTTGTAAAGTGGAGGCTCAGCCCCCTCACCTGGTGGATCACAAACCTCAGTGAGTGTTAAGACTAACCCAGAGAGCGTGGCAAAATTCAGATTTCCAGGCCACTGGCCCAAGATTGCAATTCGATTGGTCTGGAAAGGGCCGTGCTTTGAGAAAGCTAAGCCCTGAGCAGGTGAGGACGCAGGCTCGACCACGCCGCCGTTTCCCGGATGTTTACTCTGGGACACTCTGGCCACGGGACGCTATGCAGGAGTGAGCTCCTACGGCCAGGTAAGCTCAGGAACGCTCCCTTCTTGAAAAACAAAACAAAACGAAAATCATAAGGAAAGTGAGCTTGTTCATGACTCCAACATTTGCTGCCACAAAATAAACATCTTAACTTGGCTTAACCCCACTTTCATTGAGCAGGGACCCATTTCTTCGGGTAACATCAGCAGCATCTGGTCGAACCCACTTTGGAAGCTGATCCCACGTGACCACCTTCCTTAGCAAATGCTCCAGGATTCCTCAGTCTTCTCGCTGACCTGTGTGCAAACTTACCCAGGGGGCTGGAGCTTGAAGTCATCTTAGATGCTGCTCTGTCTCCTCGACTTCCTTGGGTCTGAACTTCCATCCAACATCTAAAGAGAAGGTGGAAGCAAATGAGCTTGAGTTTCCGGGCTTGGGTTTTCTCTTGCCTGGTTACACTGTACCATGTGTCCCAGGTCGGGGAGAGGAGGGAGAGGGCTTTTCCTTCTTTGCTCGTGACTCGTTGCCTCCCCATCATCTCTTCTCTCCTCTCCCTTAGTAACAGAACCCCCATGTTGAATGCGGCCCTGGACGCCATTAGAAAACTTCATTTCTCAGCATCCTTTGCAGATGAGGTGGTAAGTCAGAAGCACATGGAAGTCGTTGGGGGATTTCTGGGCATCGACTTTGAAGGGGGCTGACGCCTTCGGAAGGCACCCTTTCTGCTCTTCCCCGCTTCCTTCCTTCGTCATAGGAGCTCTGCAGCCCTGTCGGGCCAGGAGGCAAGTTGCAGACAGGAACCATTCACTGAGGACGGCAGAGCAGAAAGATTTCTGATGGCATTGTGAAGCCGCCAAAGCAACCCTGCACTGCCTGAAGGAAAAATGTTCACCCCTCTTTTGCTGATGACATTGTTTTTTCAACTCTCTGTTGTCAGCCGTTCAGTGCAATTTTGAGCTCATACAGAGCAGAGCCAGCAAAGCCTTTTTGTTATTCTTCCACAGATCTCGGCTGTGCCGGGCTTTCCTCCTGACCACGTCCCTCCCTACGTGTCTTTGTTGTACTTCATGTGCACGTGTGCATGCGTCCTCTTATCCACTCTCTGGCATAGAGCGGTTTTGTCCCCTGACCCCAAACCCATTCACGGGCAGCCACACCTGTGTCTCTGCCTGCCTCTTCCTCTTTTTCCTTTTACTGGAATAGAATTAACTCAGAATGACATTTTTTGAGAGCCTTACATCCCTCTAGAATGAACTTCCCTTTTGAAGTCTTGGTCCTTAGAGCATTTTTCTCTAAAGTTCTGTAATCTACCTGTAATTCTGGTCCCACCTGTAATTCTGGTTGGAAACCAGTGAGTGACTCCTGAGAAGGGAGTTGAATGGAAACTCCATCTCAAGAACTCCCTTTAAATCACTGATGAGACTTGCTGAGAAGGAAAGAAAAATCATGCAGTTGCAAAGAAAAGCAAGAAATGAGCATAATCGAGAGTCAGAAGGATCCCTGTGACACACCCCAGTGATGGGTCAAAGGGCAGGAGGGTCTCCTGTGCAGCTACATCCCCCCTCCCACTTGGCCCACCTCCTCGCTCCACGGGCCCTTGGAGATTTGGTCTAAGATGCTCCACCCTGACAGATGTCCCTCCTGGCCCGGAGCAGGCCCTCACTTTGCCACTGAGGTGCCTGCCGAAGGAGGAACAGATCCACGGGAGCTTCCTTCTGCTTCTGGCCCTGTAGTCTCAGAAGCAACATCAAGGTCTTTGAACCTTTCCTCTCCTATTCTTTGACTGGCAGCTTTTTTTGCAAGGAACTTTTTTCCAAGTTCAAACCTAGTGAGGTTGTTGCATTTCCTGAGAGAGTCAAATGGGGGACTCTCCTGGAAGAAGGAAACAGCGTCCACTGAATGCCTGTCCGCTGACCGGCGCGTGCGCATCACCGTTATCATCGGGGCAGCCCCTCCTCACCCCCTTCCTGCTCTCTGCGCGGGCCTCACTAACTTCGCTGCGAGACCTCATTGGCTTTCACCAATGGGCGTAACACAAACCCGTTCAAAGAGTCTATGTTTTTTCCAATAATACAGGTGGCATGTTTGTGTCTTAAGATGAGCAGAAGCCACGTGTCATGCACTCTCCATCCCCAGTGCCTCCTGGTGATTGCATGAATGAACAAATGAATGAATGCTGAATAAATATTACACAAATTAAATATTTATTAACATGTATAAACTGTGTTACTCCCATAGGGAAGAAATTTAAGGTGAAACTCACAGGGTTTCACTTGAGAGTAGTTGGGCTCTGACGCCCTGATACTCTAAACAAAAACTACACTATTCTTTCCTGAATAGCTCCCAGATGATATCCTCTCCTTGTAAAGAAAACTGTTCCCGTGAAAACTTCCTGAAATAGAAGAGGTGGGTGTCTGTAAAATGTCAAGTCAGTTTTTCAATATACTCACTGGGCTGCTGACCGGATGCCTTGTTTCATCTTCTGCATCCTTTGGCCAAATACACAGCCGGTGCTCAATTCTCCAATTGACTGGATGGCTCAGGGAACAAATCCTCAAATCTGATTACAGGAAAATTCATTACTTGAAGTCCTCCCTTAGGGTTCAGACCTCATAAAAGAGATCTCCAGAGGCCCCTGCCTAGGGGAAGAGAGACCCCTGTGCTGCGAACCTGCAGATGGACAATAATTAACCTGAACTAATTATGGCCAAGCCCCAGGTCAGCCTTCCCAGATCACGGCTGCTTCCTGACAAGCAGGGTTTCAGAGGAGGAGCTTTTCACTCAAACACTAAGGGAACATTCAGCAGATTTTAGCATAAAAGAGCCTCGCTCAAATAGCATTCTCTACCAGGCAAAGATGGAACTGCCGGCAGGGTCCGAGTTGGGGCCCCAGTGCAGTGAATGTGCACGGCTGCATCCCCGGGAACCAGCTCACAAGATTCTTAAAGATTTTGAAACAAATACCACCACAGATATCAACACGCAAAGACAAACAGCAAGCTACGAAAGCTACGTTTGACTTAACATATTAAAAGATGACATGGAAAGAGGAAAAAATGAGCACTCCGAAAGAAAAAAGAGTAAGTTATAAGGAAAGATAGTTTACCGCACACAGAAACAACAATGAGTCAATCCAAACTGTATGGCTTTTGAAATGTTTAACGTTACTCACTCTAGTAATTAAAAAAACAAATCAAAAAGAAAAACAAACGAGAGAGCCTTTTGCCCCGTGAGATGGGTAGCTTCTTCTGCTAACGGTAACACTTGTGCTCATAAGGGTGGTGAGTTGGGCCCTTTTATATGCGGCTGGCGGGAGTAAATAATGCAACTTTTGAAAGCCATGGGTGAAAGGTAACAAAAGTCTGAAAATATGCATGTCTTTTAACGTTTTGACTTAAGAACTTTGTCCTCTGGGCAGTGGCTCTCAAGCACAGGCCAAGTTGCCACCCACGGGACATGTGTCGATTTGGAGATATTGACAGACAGAGTTCTGGGGGAGGGGTGTGCTACTGGCATCCAGTGAGCAGAGGCCAAACATCCTCGCGGCACAGGACAGCCCTCCCTCCAAAATAAGAATTTGATTGGTCTGAAAGATCAATAGCGTCACTGTTGAGAAACCCTGCGGTAGGGGAGGAAGTCGGGGAAGTACACAGGGATACAGATGCAAATGCAGTCAGGGCAGCGTTGTAGCAAGGGCCTCGACATTTAAAACGGCGTACATCAGTGGGGGACTAGTTAAATAAATCACACCCCATCCTACATTAGATACCATCAAGCCGCTAAAAATTACATAAATCTGTGTTTCTGGACACGGAAATACATTCATCATGCAGTGCTAAGTGAGCGCATCTGGTTTCAGAATCACATGCCTAACAGGATAGCATGGTTTGCGTGCAAAGATGTATAGAAAAAAGCCTGAACACTTTTAACCACCGTATTACATATTTGACAGTGATTTTCTTTAGGTGGAAACATGATAGGTCATGTTAATTGTTTATTTTTAACATAGCAGCGTTTTCTATTTTCCTTTCAACAGCGGGGCTAACGGGGACCTTGTAACATACCGTTTGAGACTAGACTGTCACCGAGTGTTCTGGCTCTGTGCTTTCCAGCTATATGAAAACAGAAAGCTCTGGTACCACGGAGCCTGTATTCCCACATGCCACCAAGCAGCTGGGGCTGCCCCCTTAGGATAATCCCAAACCCAATAAAGTCACCTGATGGCATGATGCCAATAATTCCCTTTTCTCTCCCCGGAAATCACCCCAAAGCAACGATTTTCATTGGAAGGGCTGCCCGAAGCAGTGGGAATAAAGCAGGAACCCAGACAGGGGAGACGGGAGAGGAAGCGGGGACCCTAAGCCCCCAAATGTAACCCTGAAGACTGAAGCCCACTCTGTGACGTGCAGAACTGGAGCAGCTGGTTTATAGCAGTGTGAAAGGCGGGTTATGGGCTAGCACGAGGACATTTTCTGGACGCTGTTTGGTTTTAAGAAGCAAGGGGGGTGGGGCTAAATGAGAGATCACCCAAATTAGCTGTATTTGCAGGAAGCGGTCTCCCCGAAGCAACAGAGGAGCATGAATTTGCATGGCACAAACAACCCCCTCCACCCTCAAAACATCGAATAAAAACCAGCTTCTCCGTTGGCTTGGGAGCATCAAAGGCTAAACGAACTCACATACAATACCTTGTATCATTTTGGAAAAAAAGCATTGTGCTGGGGACAATGGTGCAAATCAGGGGACGTGGTGGTGAAGCTACACCAGACATGACACAGTCTGGTGGAGGAGCCAGGAAATAGTCAAATAATTCCACAATTTGCAAATGCAATATGGTGGGTAAGAGCTTGGACTTTGGAGGTAGATAAACCCAGAATCTAGCCCCTACTCTTCCAGGGGCTCTCTGCTCATCTGCCAACTGCGGAAGTATGGTGGCACCTACCTTGTAGGGCTGTTGTGGGGTTCACCATAGGCACTGCATGAGAGTGCTTGGCACAGTGCCCAGGACAAAGGAGGTGCTCCCTAGGTGTTTGCTATTGTTGTTATTAATAAAACTGACATTATCCACAGCTGCAGCAGTAGTAAGAGTATGAGGAAGGGAAAACAAAAGTTGTTAGAACTCACAGTAGGGTAGGGGTGGGGGCTCTCATTGAGAGGTGGATCATGAGAGCTTCTCTGGGGAAGAGCTAGAGGAAACACCGAAGAATGTAAGTCTCCAGGAATTTACAAAAGTCTTGGGGATGATTTGGATTCTGCCAGTGCATGGCACTGGTATTATAGCGGAGCTTAGTTGGATCTCAGGGGCCAAGAGACCCCTGCTGCCACCTGAGCCCATTCGGACGCAGAGGACTCCCTCCCCCACCCCATTCTGCCTCCGCTGACAGCAGGTGTGAGCAGCCCGGCAGGAGCTAATGAAATGTTTACTGAAAAGATTAGCTTGTCAGTGGGGCCCGGGCAGATGGTTATTGATCCTCTGCTGTCTGTCATCCCTACTCCATCTGAGACAAGGTGTGGGATCAAGTTCCCTCGGACCCAGAACTCAGGGTGGGGGCTCAGGCTTCAGGCACAGCGGCACACAGGAAGAGGTGTTTGCAATGTGAGAAAGTCTCTTAGACCTGTGGCATGGTCAGCGTGGTCCCTGAGTCCCTAGAATCCCCCACGTCTGCTCTCAAGGGCTGTTCAGCTGTGGAATCATAGACAGAGCAGAAGAAGCATCAGGCTGAATTTCAAATCCTGTCTTTGTGATTCTGTGGCCTTGGACTCCAGGAGACTCAATTTTTCTCATCTATAAAATGGGGACAGTAATACCTACTTCAGGGGAGTGTTTAAAGACAAATCAGGAAATGGGTATCAAAGTCCTAAGAACCAATATTGTTGAAGGGATGTTTGTTTGATTTTTTTTTTTATGAGAAAATTGAGGCCAAGGGGAGAACTCTTGTCCTTGTCCATGAATTTTTCCAAGGTAAAATATAATGCCAGTTGGTGGTCTTGAGGAATCTGGCTTGTGGGATGTTCTAAAAAGTGTGACCTTTGACACATGGGCAATGCTGAGCCACTGAAGGGTGTGACTTGATAAAATATGAGTTTAGCAGGATCACTCTGGCTGTAGAGACGTAAGACTGCAATTTGTCACAGCTAATGTAATGGCGGTGGGAAGACGGGCTCCTTGGAGACTGAAAGTATAGGGCTGAATGATTAATTGATTGATTGATTGGCCATGAAAGGTGGGGGGAGGGATGACTCCTATGAGCATGTCAATACTTTCAATGAGATGGAAAGTCCTAGGAGAGAAGCAGACAAGGGGAGGCTAATGAGCTCATTTTGAACGCAGTGAGTGTGAGATGCCTATAACACTCCCAAGTGAGATGTCAGCCTGGGGGCTGCATTTGAACCTGATGCTCAGGGGTCAGATCTGGACTCAACAGAAAGAGTCAGGAGCCATCTTCTTCTTCTTCTTCTTCTTCATCATCATCATCATCATCATCATCTAGTTGGTAGTAGAAGCCACTAGCGCGGCCGGGGCTGCCGGTGGAGAAAGCATGAGGACAAAAGAAGGGGCCTGAGAGGAAAAGGCAGAAAGAGGTACCTACCTATAACAGGAAGAGTGGTTTCTTGGAAGCCAAAGGAGAGCGAGTCTCAGGAAGGAGAGAGTGATCAATACAAAATTCTGCAAAAAAATTCATCTTTTAAAACCCCCAAACCAAAAACATAATTCCTGGATTTAGTAGCTAAGAGGTGATTTTGAACTCAGGAGCATGTGAGAGTAGGTGAGGGGTGAGGATCTGCAATGAGCATAGATGGCCATTCG
>PVJD01020115.1:0-10191 GCA_004026545.1 Mormoops blainvillei
ATTTTATTTATATGCTGATAACCCTGATACAACATATATTAAAGTGTACAATGTTTCAATTCTGTAGAAATGGCATCATGCTTGAGGTACTCTATGTGATTTGCTCTTTTAAGTGTTATTTTGTGAGTTATTCAGGTCAATCAATGTAGCTGTAGTTTATTCACTTTTACAACCATTTAGTGTTTGTCTTGTGAGCACTGAGTGATTTTGTTAGCCTGTCGCTGGTGAGTGGGCATTGAGGTTGTTTGCAGTATCTGCTGTATAAATATTGTAGCTATGGAAATTTGTGCGTGTCTGGTTGCATTATGTTGGAGAAACTCTTTAAGTTAAGTATCTACAAGTGGAAACATTGAATTTTAGATCATGTCCGTCTTTCCATATTGGTCTGGCCAACTTCTGCCTCTACCTGCGGTATGTAAGAATCACTCTTTCTGTTCACTGTTGCTAAAGTTAAATTATTGTCATTTGATGCACGTGAATTGGTGCATCCTTGTGACTTTAATATGTGCTGCCTGCTTGGTAATGATCATGAGTGTGTTTATGTCTGTTGGACATTTGGTTACCCCTTCTGTGACTCGTCTGTTCTTATTTAAAAATTATTTTTCTATCTGATTGTCTCTGTTTGTTAGGATACGTTAAGTGTCCTTTAAATATTCTGCTTACTATTGCGCTATTATTAATGAGTTCTGAATATCTTTTTCCAATAAATTATTTTGTTTGCTTTTTAATGGTGTCATTTGATGAAATGGCATTTTATGTTTAATATAGTTACATTTCAGTAACTTTTTGTTGTTTGTACTTTTCATGATTTTAAGAACTTTCAAACATTCATAAGCCCACAAAACTGTTCTTTTCCGTTTTGTTTACATTGTAAATATGTTTTTTATTTTAAAATTAAGTTCTTTATTTAACCCAGAAAAAATTTCATATATTTTATATTTTACATTTTTTTCCAAATAGATAATCAGTTGTCTCCTTGTCTTAATCAAATATTTCATTTTCCCCACCAGTCTGAATACCTCCTCACCATAACCAAGTTTCTACATTTGTGTGGATCTATACTTGGACCGACAGCTATTTTCATTGCTAATATGTCTATTCCTGTGAGAATATCCTGCTGCCTTAATTACTATAAGTATATAATCAATTGTGATATCTAATCGCACAAGTTTTGTAACTTTTTCTCCTCAATTGTCTTCATGATTACTAGACCTTTCTTCCTTCATATACATTTCAGAATCAGCTTGTCATTTACCAGAAATCAAGAAAAATGAAAAAAAGTCATGAGTTTTGATGAAATTTTTTATATATATGCATTAATTTGGAAAGAATTGTTAAATTTTATAGTTTTCACTTCTATTCTTGAATATATTTATTTATTTTTATATTCTGTGATTCTTTTAATAAAATATGTTCATTTTATCAAAAATACTTAGCACAAATTATATCTTACACATTATGTATATTTTGCTATTTTAAATAGCAATTTCTAAAATTATATTTTAATATATTGCTAGTCAATATAAATCTAATTTATTCTGTATCTGATCTTGTATCTTGCAACTTTTCTATTATTTTAATTTTATATAGTAATCATTCTTGGCATATAATTTTCTTTATTAAACTTTTTCTTTTTGGGTTACATTCTTAGAAGGTCAATTGCTATATAAAAGAGTATACTAAGTTTAAATTTTAACTTGTATACACAACAATAATTATTTGTTCAATATGAATCTTGAAATTTCTCTCCAAAAGGTTATGCTGATTTGTATTTCCAATAACACAAGACCCATTTCTGATCACCTTCAGAAAAACTGAAGTTTTGTTGTCCATTTTAAGTCTGTTTCAATTCAATATAAATTAATAAATGTGATAGACCTCATCCCTGAAAAGTCATCTTTGTTTTGTATGTAGTTCTTTGGTAATTTATATATACACAAACATGAAGCAATAAATTTTAAAATTTATTGGTCATTTGTATTTTTTTATAACTATTTGTTCATATGTTTTGCCCATTAGTTTTTAGATAGGTTTGTTTATTTTCTATAAAATTGCAAGGAGTTACTGTTTATTATGAATTTTAATTTTATTACTAGCTTGTGTATTTTATTTTTCCTCAGCTCATTATTTTAACCTTTTTTAATGATGCTTTCTACCATAATGATTTTTTTCTATATGGTCAAATTAATTAATATATTTTGCTATGCTTCAAATATTATACCCAAGTAATTATAAAGAGATAATTATGAACATATTCTAATAATTTGGGGGCATTAATTTAACTGTTACTACTGTAAATAGAGACTTGTGGTACTATGTTTGGGACACATAGTAAAAGTCGCTGAATCTGAGCTAATTCTCAGCAGGTCACAGCATTCTTTCCTCCTATGTCTTGAGACTATGAGGTTCTGATGACATAAGAAACATACTCTTTCAGAAAATCAATCCTTTGCTAGTGCATATTGTATAAATGGTACCCAATCCATTGAGCTCTAACACCAGACCTCAGGATATTACATCATGTTGCTTATGTTATCACCTAAACCCAAGTCAGATGAATTGATGGTCAGTGATGCCCTTTGTAGTGACAGAGGCATAGACAAAATAGTTTCTAAGTCTCATCATCTTTGGAATGAATGAGCTGGGCTCCTGAATGAGAGCTACCTGTGTGAGCAAAGTAATCAATATTTGACTACACTCTCATTAATTACACCCTGAAACATGAGCCCTACGCTGGCAGTTCAGAGGCAGAATTTTGCAGGGTGATAGGCTAGTGCATTGTAATGTGACGATCTGAGAGGGAGAATTCTGATGATGACGGCTGAAATCATAATCAAAGTAAAGCTAATGCTAATATTAATAAATAGATTTTTAAATTGATTATCCATTGAATGTGCAGCCCTATATTAGGAGCTGCCGATGGATAAATATAGGTAAGACTCAAGCTAGGGATTTAAGAAGAGTTTATTGTCAGTATATTGGAGACAAATGGTTCACAAAAGATATCACAGTGCGTTATATTTGAATAGCACTGTTTTAGAAGTGCATAGGTCATGGAATAAAGCAGGGAAGTTTGACAGGAAGGAGCAAATTCAAAGTAGAGAACATAGACCATTTAAGCTTAAGAAGAATGTTTCTAAACAGAAGTAGGAAGCCTTAAACTGGAGACGTAGCACAGGGTCATATCACAAAGGCCTCAAACATCAGTCAGTAGAGGGGGGAGCTCACCATGGACCCAGTGGGGACCCCAAGATGAAACTTCCGTGATGACCAGGGGCAATTATTCTTGAGGGTAAGGGATGGAATCCAATGAGGACTAGAACTCAGTGAGGAGCTGAAACCCAATGTGAACAGAATGAAGGAGAAATAGGCAAATGAAAGGCACCGAACGTTTTTGATACTAGGTGATACCGGAGGCTGAGAGAAACAAGGTAAGTTACATGTTATGTGTGTATGTATGTGCATATTTAGTCTCTCGTACTCCCTGTAACCTGTAAGTAGGAGTATACACAAGTATATACACACACATATCTCAACTGCATACGAATAGGGCTCTTACTGCATAAAGCAACCTAGACATTATGAAATCAATATCCATTCAGGCTCTAGGGAATTTCTGAGTTCCTTCCCAAGCCTGGAGGCAAGTAGACTGTCTTCACATGATAATTCTCCTTCATTTGATAATTTTGTTTAGTTATTTAATAACCTTGCAACACTGTACACATGGCCCTTGTTATTGGGCTTACTATCAATCTGGATGTGACCTCTGGCCCTTTCCCTTAATCTCCTAAAAATAGGAAGTCCCAATATTTCTTTCAAAAAAAGCCTGTGTTCATCTAGATAACTGTGTTAAGGCTAGGGGTTGAGAGGCTTATAAAACAGAGACAAAAAAACAAACAAACCATATAAAGTATTAGACACTGTTGTTCTTAAACATCATCTGTCTCCACTCCACCAGGGCTATCTGCCCCTCAGCTACTTTTATACTGAGCAGTGCCCAGGGGACAGTCTCACTATCTCCTCACCATCTTCCTTCCTTCCTGTCTGTGGGCTTCACCTCAGCCCTATAGCATGGCCCTTGGAAAATTTGAATTTTCACTCTAATTCGTGGATCAAGTCATCTCTCAACTCCCCTCTAAAACTTCATTCCTGGTTCACATTTTCTTATTAAAATCTAGCAATAAAACAAGTGGGTTTTGATTTTTTGTCCAGATCCACTCTTCTTAGAAAGTGGCTATAATTTTTTTAAAAAGTAAATGCGTTGGCTTTTTTTTTTTTTTTTTTTTTAGCGAATATAGCATGTTACAACTCTCTGCCAGGTGTTTTCTTTGTGTTAGCTCACTGACTCTCACACACCCTTGAAGAGTTATTTTTAGATTATCTCTACTATAGATCAACAAAACTGAGGACAAGAAGGATGAGAAAGTTTTCACAAGATCATAAAACTAATAGGTGTCAGAGCAAGGATTCGCTCTTAGATCTGACTTTTTAACCAGGATCTCAATGGTTACAATACACACACGTATGCACACACATGTATATACACATGCACCTGCCCACATACATACATATAAGATAATAAAAAGCTGGAGCATTTTATGAAACAGGGTGTAAACCAGATTGCCCAGAGCCACTGAATTAAGACTGGGGAGGCAAGAAAGGAGGCACTGGGGACTCAAGCTCTAAAACTAAGCGAAGCAGGTAACCGCCAGGAAGCATGAGGAAGGGAATGAGTACAGGGATTTTTCTCCTGGTTCCATTTTTTACTTTTTCTTTTTTTGTATTTCCTCTTTCTTATGATTTTCTTTTTTAAAATTTATTTTTCAGTGATAGTTCTCATACAGTATTATATTATTTTCTAGTATACAACATAGCGATTAGACTTTTGTATAACTTCTGAAATGATAACCCCAATAAGTCTAGTGCCCATCTGACACCACACATAGTTACCACAATATTACTGACTGTATTTCCTACGCTGTATTTTACATCCCCTATGTTGTACTATTTTTACATCTGCCAATTTGTCCTTCTCAGTCCTTTCATCTTTTTCACACGTTCCCCCAACCCCTCTCCAATCTGGCAACCATCAATTTGTTCTTTGTATCTATGAGTTTGTTTCTGTTTCTGTTTCTGTTTTGTTTATTTATTTATTTTGTTTTCTAGGTTCCACATATAAGTGAAACCATACAGTATTTGTCTTTTTCTGTCTGACTTATTTCATTTAACCTAATAGCCTCTAGGTCCATCCATGTTGTCATAAATGGCAAAATTTCATTCTTTTTTATGGCTGAGTAATCTTCCATTCTCTATGTGCACCACATCTTCTTTATCTGTTAGTTTCTCAGTGGACACTTAGGTTGCTTCCATATTTGGCTATTGTAAATACTGCTTCAACAAACATGAGGTGCATATATTTTTTTAAGCTAGTGTTATGAATTTCTTAGGATACACACTCAGAAGTGGAATTGCCAGGTCATATGTCGTCCAGAAGCAGCTGCCCTGGACCCCACGGAGGGAGGCAGGGAGGGGCTGCCAGTCATCCCTGTCATGGGAACATGTGGGTGGCAGGAGGCGGTCCTCTCATGCCCAGGCCCTGTCTCATGCGCTCAGGGCAGAGCCCAAGGCCAGGATAAAAGGGCCTGGGGCCAGAGCACCTCCATCCATTCCCTGCTAAGGTGGTGACAGACCCTGTGCTGCTTGTGCACCTGGTAAGTGTCCACTGGAAATGGAGCAGGGCCTCCCACAGAGGGGCGCTCAGGCCAGAGCAGGAGGGCAGGGCAGGGTCTGGGGGTGTTGGAGGCCATGTAGATAGAGGGAGAGAGGCCTGAGGAAGACTGAGGGAGGGCATGCAGGTGGCGGTGGACCCACTGGGACCATGGGGCAAAAGTGGATGGCTGTGTCTTTATGCCGGACCAAACTGAGATCCAGTTGGCTGTGCTCTCAGCTCAGATGAACTGAGGCCTTGACCATCAGGCTCAAGTAGAAAATCTTTCACAAGGGGACTTCACTTTTCAGAGTAAGATCGCGACCCTCCATGCAGAAATGCTGGGGATAGTAGTTCTCAGCCGAGAGAGAGAGCTAATCAGAGGATGCTTTGGGGATTTATAAAATCCATGTATCTAGGGATCTGAAATGGAACTGGGATTCTGTTTAAGAAGTCAGACACAATAAGGAGAGAATCACTGTTCCAAGAAATTTGTGTACTGTACTCGGTGTGCTGACAATGGCAGAGTACCGGGCAGCAGCAAGGGTATCTGAGCTTCCATCCCCTACATGCATAGAAATACCGTTCTATAGCTTTTTCAGTAATAACCAGCTGGTCTGCAGGACCATTTACGATCTGTGTGTATAGTCCTTAGAGAACAAAACTTTCTAGGAAGGTACGATCCCCAATTTTTTTTCAAGAGACTCTTTACATTCTGAACTGGTTTCTGAATTGCAGAGCTTTAGCATTCTGGTGGAAATGATTTAAAAAATTACTTTCTTCACTTACTAGATATGTAATTATGCCACATTTTTTCTTATTGATTTTTACCTCAGTTGCCTTCCTTGTAAAAGATATATTAATCATTGCCTATCTTAAATAGAAATTGGAGACTCAAAAGATGAACCAAAAAGTATTTGCCTATTAGAAATAATTATAATTTGAATGTTTAATTATCAGAGATGCCAGTTAACAGTTCAAAATAAGGAGGTTAGAAATGAAGCTGAAAAAACATAGAGGGCCAGGGTGGCCTCTGGCGTGGGGCTGACCTGCTGTCCGACTCTCTCCCCAGCTCCTGAACTGCCCGCCGAGATGTCCTGCCAGCAGAACCAGCAGCAATGCCAGCCCCCTCCCAAGTGCCCCCCCAAGTGCCCTCCCAAGTGCCCCGCCCCAAAATGCCCCCCAAAGTGTCCCCCCAAGTGCCCTCCAGTCTCTTCCTGCTGCAGTGTCGGCTCTGGGGGCGGGGGCTGTTGCAGCCTGGGGGGTGGTGACTGCTGTGGCCACAGCTCCGGGGGTGGTGGCTGCTGCCTGAGCCACCACAGGCCCCGCAGGTCCCTTCGCCGCAGACACCAGCGCTCTGACTGCTGCGGCCATCCCTCGGGGGGCTCCAGCTGCTGCGGAGGGGGCTCCAGCTGCTGTGGAGGGGGCAGCGGTCAGTCGTCTGGCGGCTGCTGCTGAAGCGGACCCCGAGCCGAGAAGAGCTGACTTGGGGACAGCAATGGCCGCTCGCTTCCCGCTCCGGCTCCTCCGGCTGGGCCCGCTCTGCTGCGGAGAGGACCGGGTGGGGCCTTGGGACTCTGGTGCAGAGGCTCCCTGCGCCCTGGGGTCCAGGAGCCCAAGCCTCTCCCCAAGCCCGTTTCCTGACCTCTTTCCCCAAAGGTCCATTACGTGTGGCTGCCCTGGGAACCCCAAACTACAGAGACCTGTCCCCTCCACAGCTTCCCTGTGTGTGCACGCCGGCCTGATGTGAAACAATAAAAGAAGATTCTGCATATGCTCGTGCCTTGCCTGATTTTATTCCTGTGTCCTTTCTCCCAGTCTGCCCTCAACTCCCGCTTCCCAGACACCTCAAGTCCACAGACCTCGTTCAAATTTGCCACTCGTGCCACTAACGTCCTTTGTAGCAAAACACATTTTTATCGGTTCAGAATCCAATCTGGGATCCAGCGCTGCATTCAGTTGCCTTGACTCACGAGTCCCCTCCCATCTGGGACAGTCCTTCAGCCGTTCCTTGTCTCGCACGACCTCGACAGTTTTCGAGCTGTTCGTTTCTGTAGCATATCCCTTGGTGGGGTCTGCCTGATATTTCTTGCTGAGATTCGGTTCCGCGTGTGTGTGGGCACTTCACGGGAGTGCCGCTGTGTCCCTATAGCCAGTGTTTTCAATTCTGCATCTAACAGATCGCTTATCTTCATTTGAAGGCTCATATCAAGTATCATATGGTGTCTGGCGGTCTCATTCTTGGGACGCTGAAAATTAGAAAGGGGGTCTCTGGGAAGATCCTGATAAGGTTAGGACGTTGAATTTCTAAATTCTGCCAAGTCTTCTGTGCCAGTAGAAGCAGCCTTTCCAACCCCACCCAAGCAGGTTAACCCTGTATTGTCCAAGGAAACTGCCATGGTCTTTCCTGAGATGTTTGCCTTGTGTGACACAGCTGGTTCTCCTCAGGACCCACCCCCACAATTTCTCTTTGCTTCTCGACATGTCACTGCTCTCAGGTCTCTGTGTGTCCCAACAGGTGAGGTACCAACCCATGAACAGGTGCACTACACTCCAAAAGAGCTATGTGGCTTTTTCCAGTTTACACAGACATAAACCCAGGGAACACAAGTGGCATGGACATTAAGTGTGTGGTATAATTGTGGAAGAGGCATAACGCTGGGTCAGGCCAAATTTGTTGCAGTAGGTCCACTAAGCAGATATTCTAAACTTCATATCACAGCTTGGGGCTTAAACAGGGCTCTAATAGTTCGGTACGTTGGCCGAAACCTGGACCAAAGGTGACCTACACCAAGTGAAGCTGAAATGCCAGAACTGCCTTGGAACACTAGACGAAGAGACTCAAAGGCTCAGGGCTATTGAAATATTTGAGTGGAGTCGCCATTCAGGTCTGCTCACCTGGACCTGAAAGGGCCCAGAGGACTCACCTTTCACTGTGACCATGAGAAATATGTTTGTGAGGGGAGCCCCAGAATCCTTGAAGAGCTCTGTGATTGTTCTCTGCAAGTCAGAAATTGCACTGAGATGTGATGTCACAGAATTGGGAAACCTAACGCAATAGGGATAATGGGATCCCAGGGTGGCAGGGGCAAGTGGAAGCACTTAATCATCAGAGGCAAAGTGGGCGTGGCTACTGAAAGGGACAGCAGAGCCAAAGCACTAGTCAGAATGTCCTGATTCACGGGAGAGCTATGGCTCTGGCTAGCTGATCGTGAGGCCTTTAGATGTGAAACACATGGCTAGCCTACAAAGTTCTTTTCTTATTACATTTTCTTGATTATGCTATTACAGATGTCTTGAGTTTGCCCCCTCTGCCCCACTCTCCACCCAGCACCCCTCGCTCCCTGAGGCAATCCTCCCACTATTGTTCGCATCCATGAGTCAGGCATATAAGTTCCTTGGTTCCTCCCTTTGTTATGCTGTGTTTACATCCCCGTGGCTGTTCTGTGACTACCTCTTGGTACTTCTTAATCCCTTCACCCCTCAGCCATTCCTCCACACTCCCCTCGCATCTGGCAACCATCAAAATGAGCTCCATAGGCATGATTCTATCTCTGTTCTACTTGTTTGCTTAGTTTCTTTCTTTAGATTCAATTGATAGATTTGTATTTTTTGGCCATTTTGTTGTTTATAGTTTCGATCTTTTGTTTTCTGAAATAATTCCATTTAACATTTCCTATCATAATGGTTTGGTGATGATGAACTCCCTTAGTTTTTTCTTGTCTGGAAAGTCCTTTATCTGCCCTTTGATTCTAATTGATATCTTTGCTGGGTAGAGCCATCTTGGCTGTAGGTCCCTGCTTTCCATGACTTTGAGTATTTCTTGCCAATCCCTTCTAGCCTGCAAAGTTTCATTAGAGAAGTCAGCTGACAGTCTTACGGGAACTCCCCTGTGGATAACTTTCATCTTTTCTCTTGCCGCCTTTAAGATTCTCTCTTGATCCTTTTGACATTTTAATTACAATGTGTCTTGGAGTGGACCTCTTTGCATCTGGCGTGGGACTCTCGGTGCTTCCTGGACTTTCATGACTACTTCCTTCACCAAATTAGGGAAGTTTTCTTTCATTATTTTTTCAGACAGGTTTCCAATTTCTTGCTCTTCCTCTTCACCTTCTGGCACCTCTGTGATGCAAACGTTGGACCTCTTGAGGTTGTCCCAGAGGTTGCTTACACTACCCTCATTTTCTCTGGATTCTTTTTCTTCTTGTTGTAGTGACTGGTTGTTTTTTGCTTCCTTATGTTGCA
Organism: Mormoops blainvillei; assembly: GCA_004026545.1. NCBI lineage: Eukaryota > Metazoa > Chordata > Mammalia > Chiroptera > Mormoopidae > Mormoops > Mormoops blainvillei. The sequence continues at coordinate 9,953 of PVJD01020115.1, forward strand.
AATCATTGATTTGATTCTTGACTTGAATCTCCACTCCACAGCCGTCTCCCTGTAAATTGTTCTTTATTTCAGTTAGTTCATCCTTCATTTCTGACTGGATCATTTTTATGCTGCTGAGGTCCTCACTAAGTACCGTGAGCATCCCTATAGCCAGTGTTTTCAACTCTGCATCTGATAGATTGCTTATCTTCATTTTGTTTAGCTCTCTTTCTGGAGTTTGGATCTGTTCTTTCATTTGG
>PVJD01020116.1:0-10185 GCA_004026545.1 Mormoops blainvillei
CAGGTGCTTTGCATGCAATAACTCATTCAATGCTCACAGTGACCTCACAGCTGAGTCATTATCATCCCCATTTTCAAAATAAGAAAGGAAGGATCTCAGAGCAGGTACAGCTAAAAGTGGCACTCAGAATTCGAATCCAGGTATATGTGCCTCCAAAATCCTCCTGCCCTTGCTGCATTGTGCTCCTTAATGGAGTTGTCTCTCTCTATAGAGCTTGAATGAAGTTTGCTGGGAAACTGCTATTCATGGATGGCTCATTCTCTCCACCTTAAAAACTCGTGTTCATAGCAGCACTGTTTACAATAGCCAAGTGCTGGCAACAGCCTAAGTGCCCATCAGTGGATGAGTGGATCAAAAAACAATGGTACATTTACACAATGGAATACTATGCAGCAGAAAGAAAGAAGGAACTCCTGCCTTTTGTGACAGCATGGATGGAACTGTAGAATATTGCTAAGTGAAATAAACCAGTCAGTGAAAGATAAATACCATACGATCTCACTTATAAGAAGAATCTAATGAACAGAATAAACTTACGAGCAAAACAGAACCAGAGGCATGGAAACATGGAACAGACTGACAGTGGCCGGAGGGGAGGGGGAAAGGGAATGTCAGTGGAAAGAAACGGAACAGACTAGTCGAAGAACATGTATGAACGGTCCGTGGACATGGACAACAGTGTGGGGATTGACTATGGGAGTGGGGAGCAGGGGCTGGGTGGAAGAGGGCAAAGGGGGAGAAACTAGGACAACTGTAACAGAATAACAATAAAAAATTGAAAAATAAATTGATAAATAAAAAGTACAAAGGTGTAAGATTAAAAACAACAACAACAACAACAACAACAACTCGGTGTCCAAAAGATGAAGAAGGAAACAGGCCAGATAGTCACCAGTCTTGCCCCTTTTAAACGGCGTCCTTGGGGAGACCCAGAGATGCTGGACAAAGAGGTGAGTCTCGGCACCGTCACAGCCAGGGCGTTATCCAGAGCAGCAGCACTTGTGTGGGGACCTTGGTGATAGAAACGAATGAAGATGAAGATCAAAGCCAGAGGTGAACTCTGGTCCAAAAGGTGAACAGTAGGCCATCTGCCCGCATCACCACAGGGCAGCAGACAGCCTTAGAACCCAGAGACATAATCACTGCTCTCTGAAGCCTTTTCAAGTATGTCTGTCTGCCCGGGTTTCATTCGCCTCCTTTGAGGTTTCAGGGGATGACCCGACCCTGGGCTACAGACCCAGGCTCTCCTTCAAGGACACAAGCATGAAATATAATACCACTCCCCTCCCCCCAGCCTCCAGTCAATCCCAAGGCCTCAGACAGCCCACAGGAGCCCAGGAGGGGGGATGCAGACAGGCCTGACCAGGGAGAGAAGGGAGCACATGACCCTCCAGGGTTTCTCATGCCACCACATAAAAAAAAATTTTTGATAGGTCAAATTTCATTCATTTCTCCTGGTTTACAGAAAGCAAGTCTGAGAGTTTGGGCGGGAAGGCAACCAGAGGAAGGTCCCTTAGGTACAGAAACCCAGACAGCCTGTGTGTATGGAGGGGAGGGGGGTGACACACTGTTTGACAAAGGTGTCATGTGATATTAAACATGGTCTCAGACCTGTGAACACTGACCTTCGCCCCCTTTCAGCCACACCCCCTTCTCCCCCCTGCTCCCCTCATTTCAAATCTGAAATGTAGACTTGGCTTGAATACAAAATGCCTTCTACCTACCAGAACTGAACGTTTGCACACCCGACTGCATTGAAATGATACAATGCCGGGGTCAGAGTAACACAAAATACTAGGACCACTAGACATAACACAGACTCTTTATTTCTAAACACCATTCTAGCAGTTGGCAGTCCCCAGCCCCCATCCTCAACCCCAGACCCAAATGTAAGAGAATTTTCACTTTATCTCCTCAGGCTTGTTTTGCCTTCACTTTCATTATTCATTCAGTGTCTTGGTGTTTTCTTTTTTGCTTTTATAAAAAAAAAATATATAGGAACTTTATCTAAAGCTTCGGCCAGCCTTTTTAAAACAGCCCTAGTGCAGGAAAAGGCACCTTCAGAAAATGTGTGGAAATCTGTTTGCAACTTTCTAGAGTGTAATTCTAAACCACAAGGAAGAATATCCTTCCGCCCTGTGCAGCTGAAAAATTTAACAAACCACAACTGCCTTTCCCACTCAGAGGCAAGACACCCCCTCCAGCCGAGAAACTGGATTCTGAAAAGAAAGGTTTACAGGAAGATTTATCACAAAGACAGTATCTTCTCCTCCCAACAGTTACCTTGAGTTCTGAGTGTCTAGTTGTGTGTCTGTGTGTGTGTTGAGTCTGTGGACACGTGTATGTGTGAGTACATATTTGTGCAAGTAAGTGTATGTATGTGTGAATGTATGTATGTGTGTATACACAGATGTACAAGTGTTTGCAGTTGTGTGAATGTATGTGAGAGTGTATGCGTGTATAAGCGTTGATATGTGTTGAATGTGAGTGTATGAGTTTGTGTGAACATATGTGAGTATATATTTGTACGAGTGAGTATACATGTGTGAGAGTAGTGAGTATGTGTCAGTTTGGCTGTGTATTTGTGTGCATCATGTGTGCATGTGTGTGTATCTGGGTTTTTAATAGGGGAGTGCAACACATGATTAATTAGCTGGGTTAGGGTTCTATTGGCTTCACCTGGAACCTGCTCCCCCAGCCCCCAATGCTCCCTAAGTCAGGGCAAGTTTGGGGTCGAAGTAACCTGGAGGTGTGCCACGAGCCAAGGGCCAGGAACACGCAAAGCAGCAAGCATTCCAGGGAGCCAGTTCTGTTGTTGAAGACACTGACGTTTGTGGACTTGACCCCGAGTCCCCGGAAAAGCCTACCACAGGAGGGAAAGCCCGTCTCACAAGACGGAGCCACACCCTAGAATGAAGCAGGGGAGAGGATGGGACTCCTGGCAACGCCGTCTGTTTGCCAAACTTCTTAGTTGCCTACCTGCCCCCCATTCACTGGACCTCCTGCAGGAGAGATGCCCCGAATCAGAGGAAAGACGCCCAGCCATAGGGCCACCTGCACTGCGGGGCGAGAGACTGATCACATCCTGATCCGCCCCAACTAGTTCCCTCGCCCTCACTCCACCTCCACCCAGGATCCCCTCTGCCACTCCTAGTCCGCAGCACTCTACCCACCAAGTGACAAAAGACGCTGGAATTAAATTTTCCTTCTTTCCCCACAAATTTATGCTCTTCACTACCCCCTTATATTTCTAATCTCCTAAACTCATTTAATTATGTCCAGAGTAATTAAACTTGCTATCAGGGGGCATCTGGAAGGAAAGTTAATACATTTTAATTTGACTTAGACAATGAATATTCGATCCCACATACAGTGTGGGGGGAGGTGCTTGTACACACACATTCTTGCATAATATGCTCCCGGGGATCCTGGGTTGCAGGAGGTTCTCGAGGTGGGAGCTGGGAGGATTCACCCAGACCTGCTAGGAGACCGAGAACACCGCGTGGACAAGGCCTCAGGGTGAATAGGGATTAGTGGGGGGCGTTAAAACTGAGCAGGGTGGGGCTTCCAGAATCTCAAATACCCTTTTGACAAAACAAAGTCCCTGAAATTTAAACCAGGCAAAAATCTTCCTCACCAAGAACTGAGGATTTATATTCCCTTTTAAAAGCAGAAGGGGGTGGGGTTAAAAAAAAATGTATTACTTGCACTGAGCCTCCCTGCCAACTGAACTTTAAACGAGGCTCTTTTCCTGAACTAGCCTGGCAGGGAAAGGTGGATGCAAGCAAAGGTCCCCACATCCCCCTTCCGAGGGGGCTAAGGAGCGGCGTAGCTGCCCGCCGTAAGGACATAACCGTGTTTCTGTCTGCACGTGTGCCAGGCTGTGCCCACACCTCTCGTAAACCAAGAGGATAGGTCCTCCTGACTTAGAAAGAAACTGGAAGCTGGAGGTGCTGAGTCCTGTTCCTTCACGGGCTGTGTGACATTGAGCAAGTCCCTTCCCTACTGGCTCTCTGTGACCAGCTAGCCTCAATTTTGTCATCTGTGAAGTGCCAAGTTGAACAAGAAGCTTGCCAAGGTCCCTCTAGCCAGGACACACGATGGGTCTGTACCTTCTTGCTTCAGACCTCCCCAGGATCTGTTGGCAGTGGAGATCCCCAGCAACGGACATTAATCCACATGGGGACAGTTAGCATATCTGAAATTTAATCAAATAAATGGCTGAAATTTAATTGTTAAGCAGGAGCCTGCCTGTGCCATCTGACAGATGGCACACTCCCTAATCCTACGGCTTACTGCACGGCTGGACGCCATCGGAGGGACTGGGTAGGACGGAAGCAGTTCCTGCTCCCCTCCCGGTTGGCCCCAGACCACTCGCACTCGTGAACTGGTGAGGCCACTTGTCACCAGAAGGCCCCATTATGCTAACAAGCAACCGAGGTAAAATGTGTGACTATCTGAGGGTCCCTGGTGGGGAAGCCTCATGGTAAGAGAATGCACCTCCCTGGAAACAGATGTCCTGATCCTATGACACAAATTGCAGTATCACATCCCCAAAATACAAGCCCTCCCATAAATCATTCAGGGGAGCCTGTTTCGTTTTCCTGTTCTGATGAAAGTGACCTGTGTGTGGGGCTCAAGGCCAGAAGTGCTGCCACACTCGAGCAACTCCACACTTCCCCACAGCTTACTGTAAAGGTGCTGACCAAAACCACCATGGCTGGGACCACTTCCTCGCTTGCCCTTTAGAATTGGCATTCCCCGGGCTCTGTCCACAGTTAAGACCCTGCCTGCCCTTCCGCTCCTCCTGCCCTAACCCCACCAAGCCCTCAAGGCCCATCTACACAAGCCTCCTTTCTCCCCACCTTCCGCGGAATGGCCACGCAGAGTAGAGAGCACGGTCTCACGGTTAAGTTTCTATGAATGAGAGTTCTGGCTGCTCCACATTTTTGCCAATGCTTGTTTTTTTCTGTCTTGTTAATTTTAGTCATTTGCATTTTACTAATGACTAAAGATGCTAAACGTCTTTCCATGTGTATATTTGTCATTTGAATATTTCCTCTGATGAAATGTCTGTTGTTCAAATCTTTGCCCATTTTTATTGGGTTGTTTATTTTCTTATTCTTAAGTTATAAGAGTTCTTTGCTCTGGATACACTGTCTTCAACAGATGTATTTTTTGCAAATATTTTCTCCTAGTCTCTCTCTTATCCATTTTGTTAACAGTTGTGTTTTGAAGAGCTAAAGTTTTCAACTTTGGTAATGCTATTTTTATCAATATTTTGTTGTGTGTATGTGTGTTCTATTTAGGTCTATGATTTAATCTTTGTGCATGGTGTGAAATGGAGATTGAAGTTGGGTTTTTGTGGGGGATGTTTGTTTCGTTTGGTTTGGTTTTTGCATTTGGAGTCTAAATACTTCAGTTCATTTGGTGAAAAGATTACCTTTTCACCCATTAAACTTCCTTTGTAAAATTTCTTTGTATCTTTGTAAGATTTCCGGCTGGTTATGTGTGGATTTATTTCTGGACTCTGTTCTTTTCTATTGATCCACATGTCTCTCTCTACACCGGCACTACGATGTCTTGATCATGCTAACTTCATATTAGGTCTTGAAATCAGGTAATATAAGCCCTAAAACTTTATTTTTCTCTTTCAAAAAAACTTTTGACTATTCTAGGTGTTTGTGTTCTTATATAAATTGCAGAATCAGATTGTGAGTTTCAACAACAAAGCTCCTGGGATTGTGATTGAATATGCATTGACTCTATTGATCAATTTCTCTCCTCATTATGTTTCACATTCCTGGAGGACAAGGAACCTATCTTACATTTCCCCCATGGTCCCTAAGTGATGGTCAAATATCCACCTCTCTGTGGAAATGTGATTATGATTCAGGGCAGGGAAGGCTGAGGGCAATATGGGAAAAGGCGGAGCCAAAGGAACACAGGCAAGGAATGGTGGAGTCAAATGCAGACGCAAGGACAAGGAATGGGAACTCGGGTGGGATCATGTATCCTGGGAGTAGCACAGGAAAGGGCCAGTTTCTCCGATAGCCAAGGTCACCGTGTTTCACAATCAGGGCAAGTTCTAAGATGTCCAGAACTTGGACATTCTAGAGGGAGAAGCTGGGTCTCCTGGAGGCTGAGGTCTGGTAATCAATTACCAAGAAATGGAATAGAAGTTGACTTTATTTCTGTCTGACTTAAGCTTCAACCTAGAAAGAGTTGCAAAGGCTTGAGAGAGCATCTGTCTATGTTTTACCAGGGACCAAAACAAGAACTGAGGAGACTGAGGTCACACGGTTAAAAAGCGAATTAGTGGCACAGCTGAGGACTAGAAAACAATACAGGTCTTCTGTCCCCAAGGTCACTGACCTTTCCACTATAGGTCAGCCTCTTTTTTTGGCACTGTGTATCTTCTCCAACCTGTCAACTAATAGTCATTTGCTTCCAGAACTGGAGCGCTAAGAAGTTGATCAGATGACTGTTCCAGAAACTCAGAGGTTGGGCTACAGATCTCCCCAGGTGCCTTTCTGTCCACCCATCAGCAGAAGCCATTATCAAGAAACTTCAGTGGCTTCGTCTCAAAATCCCCACTACAACCAAGCTCCATTTCTCTGCCATTCACTTCAAGCTAGCTTTGGCTTTCCCTCCACTTTGGTGAAATGAGAAGGGCTCTGAACCAGGAGTCAAGAGACCTGATCTCTGGACCACCTGCCCCAAACTCACCAGACAAATGACTGGACTTCTCCAAGCCATGGATTTTTTTCCCTCTGTCAAATGAAGACAACACCTGCCCTATCTGCTTGAAGGTTCTACAAGGATACATTGTCTATAAAGTGGCATATAGGAAAAGGTATAGGAATGGAGGTAACAGACTCCAAAAATGTGTTGTTCTGAAACCTCTTTGCCAGAGGAGGAATTACAAAGATTAAGGGGCACACTCTCTTTCCAAGATTGAACTTTCTCCTTGCTTGTAGGAAAACCCTATTCAGTTCTTTCCTTCCCAGCGTGTATAGAGGTTTCATGTGTGTGGAAGAGTGGACTTTCCACTCTCTGCTAACCTTTCCATCTTCATTCTCTCCTTCTGAAAATAGGACCTTCCCAGAGATATTTAAGCTGACTTTTGTTCTAGCCTTGGAAGCCCCTCCCACTCCCAGGTAATTGTGCTGCTCAAGTCCTCACCTCGCGGCACTCCTACTCGACCTCCCAAGTCAGTCCCGTGTCCTGACCCATCCCTTGGGACGTCAGCAACCGCAGCTCTGACTGCCTCCTCAACAGCTGCCTCGGACAACCCTGAGCTAAATCCTCCCGCAAGCCTGGCGTGCCTAAACTGTGGCAGTTCATTCGTTGAACACAGTTTTGAACACACCGAGGCATTAACTGCCATAAGAACCATCAGTGATCACCTCCTTGATACCAAGTACAGACCATTCTAAAAAAATCCCAGATAAAACGCCATCTGGTTCCCATAGACATGCTCCTTTTGCTTTTCTTTCTCTCCCCAGAAAGGAGATCCCCTCACCTCCGCCGAGACTGAATACCGCTCACATGGCATTCCCTTCCTCCTTGGTGATGCAGGATTCAACCCCCATTCCTGAACAGTCCAAAATTGAATGCGCCTGGAATTCACCCTAGGCCTGCTTATCTCTCCTGCTTGGAGCAAATTAATTACTAAATTAAGGTAATATCATTGTTTTTCTAACCACAAATGGCATTAAAATGATCAATGTTACTAATGGGTAGCTGGATCTCCCTCCAGCCACCTCCACCCGCCCACCTCCTAACCCCTTCCCCCCAGAACCAAACTGTCCCCTCCTAGTGAGAGTATCACATTTCCATGCAAATTGAGTGGCCAGAGTGAATGGAGTGGGGGCGGTGCCCAGCCTTTCTCCATGGCTGAGTTGCTGGAGTATTTGCATAATAAAATGCGCTAACAGCTTGGAATTAATCATCGCCGCTACCCTGGATGGCCTAAAGAACTATTTCCCCGGCCCTCTTCTGTGAAAACTCTGGATGGCGTTTGTAGGTAATGGAGCCTCTGTATATTTTTCTAATTATCATTACATTTTTCTATCTGTCTCCAAAATGTGCCCCCATCCTAGATGACCATAAAATGTGCTAAATTTCTTGGGATATTGTTATTATATGAAAATCCTTAAGCACTCAATAAATTACACCATGCATGCCTTTGTGCATGAAGATTAAGCTGGAACAGGATGAGCAGAGGTTTGCATGATACAGTGGACAGAGTACAGGCTTTGGAATGCAAAAGATACTGGTCTGCATCTTTCTTCAACGATGAGTGGGAGAAAGTAGCACAACCTTACCAAGCCTTGATTTCCCCTGCTATAAAAGGGGGATGTGGTAGGATGCCTTCTGAAATCGTACTAATGCCCAGCCTACTGGTCTCCACACCCTTGTGTAATCCCCTCACTTTGAGCATGGACTGGACCTAGAGGCTGGCTGCCTCTAAGGTTTAAAAAAAAATGGCAAAAGTGATGGGATGTCAATTCCAAGATTAGGTTACAAAAGACTATGATTGTGCTTTCTCTCTTAACTTGCTCACCCAATAAAGCCGGTTGCCATGCTGTGAGCTGCCCTATGGAGGCCCACACAGCAAGGAACATAAGATGGTCTCCAGCCAACAGCCAGTGAGGAACCAAAGCCCCTCGCCGCCGTCCAACAGCCTACGAGGAACTGAATCCTACCAACCACCACTGAGTGAGCCTGCCCAGTTGAACCTTGAGAAAATTGCAGGTCTGGCCTTCACCTTGGCCACAGCCTCATGACAGGACCTCAGCCCAGCTACCGGGCACCTGGATCCCTGACCCATAAAACTGTGAGATAATAAATGTGTTTTGATGTAAGCACTAAATTGGGGATAATCTGTTATGTAGCAATAGATACTAAGACAGGAGATCACACCATATAAACTACTTCACAGAAGTGTTTTCGCCTCCGAGATAAATAGGGTTTAAATAGTGAAGTGTATACAGATGTCTATTATCATTCGTTTTTGACCCAACAAGGAGTCACTTTCCTAAATGCTTAACTGGCTTTTGGTTGAACAGCCAGTGGAAGTCCCGCTCTCCTCCCGATGCTCCCATCCACATTGTTTTCCAGGTTTCCTCCCAATGGCAATTTTTGCTCCAGGGGTTGGAGTTTGTTGTGTCTGAATTGTAAGCAGGAACCCCTCACAGAAGATAGTGGATAGACAATGGCAGGAAGTACATAGAAATTGAAAGTAGCAGGAAGGCTTCCCCTACAAAAGTATTCTTACCTGAGCTTTGCCATGGACAAACTCCAAAATAAATACTAGTGACAAGAGTCATAACGTTAACGAATTTGGACCCATTGGTGGCGGGGGATGGGGGCTCAGACACTGCTGGCGAAGCAACGCCCCACCTTCCCCGGGGTCCCTCTGTTCTAGGTTCTTTGCCCATTGTCCTTAGAAATTATGGTTCTCAATGCCGGAGTTTGGTGAAAAGGAATTATTTATTCAAAAGTTATACTAGTTTTTAAATAATGGCTAAATATCTCCGTTAAATCTCAAATCCCTTTAAAACACCCACCAACACATGCAGTCCTGCCAGACAGGGGTACCATCCTTCAGGAGAACAAAAGTCCGGAGCTCGGCTTGGCAGGCCTCTCCCGATTCCCAGCACCATCAGCTGTGTTACCACGATCTCCAGTTCTTAATCCAAACCACGTGGCACCTTCTCGTGGCCCACTAGCAAGAGTCCTTTCTTCCCTTTCCTTTCTGCGTAGTCTTCACATTGTTCCTCCGTGACGTGCAGAGAACCATCTCTTAGCTCTCACGCACAGGGGCTCTGTAACTCAGAGGGGCCGGGGGCTCCTTCCCAGTTACCCTCCTGGGCTTAAGTTGTGCAAACCTGCCCGGTTAGCCTTGTCGATATGCAAAATAACCATCTTTGCATATCAGGTGTGAGGCTATCTAGCTGTTATTGATGTGCAAAATGACTCTCAATGGCCTTGCTCTGTGGCAGGCCTGAAGCCGACCTGTTACTGACTTGCAAAGTAACTCTGAAAGGCCCTGCTCCCTGTCTCCCTTCCCCCTGCTGTCCTGCCTTGGGGTGGGGGAGGGAGAATATCTTACCTTTTCCTTGGAGACCTCACATTCTGGACACCGTTACAAGTCCCCTTTGTGGGGGGTGGGAGGGG
>PVJD01020117.1:0-10141 GCA_004026545.1 Mormoops blainvillei
CATGAACATGGCATATGCTTCCAATTATTTGTATCTTTTTCAATTTCTTTCTTCAGGGTTGTGTAGTTTTCTGAGTACAGATCTTTTACCTCCTTGGTTAAGTTTATTCCTAGGTACTTTATTTTTATTGTTGCTATAGTAAATGTGATTTTTCCCTAATTTCTGTTTCTGATATTTCATTGTCAGTGTACAGAAATGCATTCAATTTCTGAATATTCACTTTATATCCTGCTGTTTAGCTGAATTCACTTATCAGATTGAGTAGCTTTTTGTTAGAGCCTATGGGGTTTTCTTTGTACACTATTATGTCATCTGCAAACAATGACAGTTTTACTCCCTCTTTCCATTTGGATGTTTTTATTTATTTTTCTTGTCTGATTAGTGTAGCTAGATCTTCCAATACTATGTTGAATAGAAGTGGTGAAAGCAGACACCTTTGTCTTGTTCCAGAATTAGGGGTAAGGCTTTTAGTTTTTGCCCGTTGTGTATGATGTTGGGTGTAGGTTTTTCATATATGGCCTTTGTTATGTTGAGGTATGTCCCCTATACTCCCACTTTGCTGAGTGTTTTTATCATAAATGGGTGATGTACTTTATCAAATGATTTTTCAGCATCTATTGATATGATCATGTGATTGTTGTCTTTCATTTTGTTTATGTGATATATTACTTTTATTGATTTGTGAATATTATACCATCCTTGCATCCCTGAGATGAATCCCACTTGATCACGGTGGATGATCTTTTTACTGTATTGTTGGATCCAGGTTGCCAATGTTTTGTTGAGAATTTTAGCATTTATATTCATTAGTGACATTGGCCTGGAATTTTCTTTGTGGGTCTTTATATAGTTTTGTAATTAGGATAATACTAGCTTCATAAAAAGATTCTGGGAGTCTTCCCCCTTCTTGGATTTTTTGGAATAGTTTAGGCAGGATAGGAGTTAGCGCTTCCCAAAACGTTTAGTAAATTTTGCCTGTGAAGTTGTGCAGTCCAGGGCTTTTGTGTACTGGGAAGTCTTTTAATTACTGCTTCAATTTCACTAACTCTTACCAGTCTATTCGGGCTTTCTGCTTCTTGATTCAGTTTTGGAAAATTATATATTTCTAGAAATTTGTACATTTTCCCCAGATTGTCAGATTTCTTGGCATATAGTTGTTTGCAGTAATTTCTTACGATCCTTTGTATTTCCATGGTCTCAGTTGTTACTCCTCCCCTTTCCTTTCTGATTTTACTTATTTGGGTCCTCTCTCTCTCTCTCTTTTTTTTTTTTTTTTTTTTTGATGAGTCAGGTTAAAGTTTTGTCAGTTCTTTTTACCGTCTCAAAGAACCAGGTCCTGGATTTATTGATCCTTTGAATTATCCTTTTAGTCTCTAAGTCTTTTAATTCTTCTCTGACCTGGATTATTTCCTTCCTTCTACTCATTCTGGCTTTGTCGTTCTTCTTCCTGCTTTTGTAGATGTAAGGTTAGGTTGTTTATTTGAAATGTTTCTTTCTTTTTTAGGTAGGCCTGTATAGCTATGAACTTCCCTCTCAGGACTGCCTTCACTCTGTCCCATAAGTTTTCCTCTGTTGTGTGTTTATTTTCATTTGTTTCCAGAAACTTTTTGATTTCTTCCTTGATCTCATTTATTATCCCATTCATTGTTTAATAGCATGTTATTCAGCCATGGAAAATATGAATGAATGTTTTCCAGTTTATTCCTTGAGGCTGGTTTCTAGTTTCAAGCCCTTGAGTTCTGAGAAAATGCTTCCTATAATTTCAATTTTCTTGTATTTGTTGAGGCTTGTTTTGTATCCTATCATGTGCACGTCTATCTTTGAAAATGCCCCATGTACATTTTTAAAAAATGTATATTTTGCTTCTTTGGGGTGTAGGGTTCTGTATATATCAATTAATTCCCTTCAATCTAGAGTGTTGTTCTGTGCCACAATATCCTTGTTGATTCTTTGTTTGGAAGATGTATCCATTGTTGACAGTAGGATGTTAAAATCCCCTCCTATAAAAGTATTGCTGTCTATATCCTTCTTGAAGTCCTCCAAGATTTTCCTTATATATTTGGATACTCCTATATTGGGTGCATATATGTTTACAAGGGTTTTGTCTTCTTGATGGATGCTTGTCTGAATTATTATTAAGTGTTCTTTCTATTCCTTTTTATGGCCTTTGTTTTGAAATCTATTTTGCTTGATATAAGTATTGCTACCCTGGCTTTTTTCATGTTCATTTACTTGGAATATTTTTTTTCATCCCTTCACTTTTAGTCTGTGTAGATCTTTTTTTCTGAGGTAAATCTCTTGTAGACAGCATATATGCAGGTCATATTGTGTTATCAATTCAGCTACCCTAAGTCTTTTGATTAAAGCATTTAATCTATTTACATTTAAGGTTATTGTTAATAGGTATTTATACATCGCCATTTTTTCCATACCTGTATTTCTCTCTGTCTCTCGTTCTCTTTTTTTTCCTCTCTCTCTCCCTCTCTCTGTGTCTCTTTTCCTTCTTTTTTATAGCAGTCCCTTAGCATTTCTTGCAGTGTTGACTTGGTGGAGACATACTCGTTTAGCCTCCTTTTGTCTGGGAAGCTCATGATTTAACCATCTATTTTAAATGAGAGCCTTGCTGGATAGAGTAATCTTGGGTGTAGCTCCTTGTTTTTCATTATCTGGAAATTTTCACGCCAATCCCTTCTGGCTTGTAGTATTTCGGTTGAGAAATCCATGGAGAGCCTTATTATAGCTCGCTGGTACGTTACTTCCTGTTTCTCCCATGCTACCTTTAAGATTCTTTGTCTTTAACATTTGGCATTTTAATTATGATGCGTCTTGGAGAAGGCCTATTTGGGTTCATCTTGATTGGGATCCTCTGTGCTTCCTGAACATGTGTGACTTTTCCTTTCACCAAGTTAGGGAAGTTTTTGTCGTTATTTTTTCTCTCTCTTTTTAAAAAATAAATATTTATTTTTAGAGAGAGGTGAAGGGAGGGAGAAAAAGAGGGAGAGAAACATCAGTGTGGTTGCCTCTCACCTATCCCATCCTGGGGACCTGGTCCAGAACCCAGGTTATGTGCCCTGACTGGGAATCAAACCAGTGACCATTTGGTTCTTAGGCCGGCACTCAATCCACTGAGCCACACCAACCAGAGCTATTTTTTCAAACACATTTTCTATCCCTTGCTCCCTTTCTTCTCCTTCTGATATTCTTATGATGCAAAGGTTGTTACGTTTCATGTTTTCCTTAAGTTCTCTTAAACTGTCCTTGTTCTTTTTTAGTCTTTTTTTGAATTGTTGCTCTGCCTCAGTATTTCTATCTTGCCTTCCAGCTCACTGATTCAGTCCTCTGCTTCATCCAGCCTGCTTTTAATTCCTTCTAGTGTATTTTTCACTTCAGATATTGTATTCTTAATTTCTTCCTGGTTCTTGTTCATAGTTTCTGTTTCCTTTTTCTTGCTGCTATAGTTCCCACTGAGTTCCCCGTAGTTGTCACTGTGTACCTTGAGCATTCTTATCACCATTTTTTTGAATTCTGTGTCTAATAGATTGCTTGCCTTAATCTCATTTAGCCCCTTTCTGGGGGATTCATCCATTCCTTTTGATTGGGCATTCTTTCTTTGTCTTCCCACTTTCAATACCTCTTTTTGTTTGTTTCTGCATCTCAGAATGCTCTGCTTTGCCTGTCTGTCTTCCTGGGGTGGGCTTCTGTGGTAGGAATTCTGTGGGACTCAGTGGTGCAGTCTCTTTGATCTCCTGATCTGTATGCTCCAGGGTTGCCCCTCACTTAGTTTGTGTGGGCTCTCTTGTTGTACTTGGGCTTTGCTTGTTGGTGGCTCATTCATTGATGGGTTCTTTCCACCAGCTGGCTGACTGGTAGTCACAACTCCCTTTGCATCTTGTATGCTGTTGTACAGGTATTTGTTAACAAAGCAGTATTACCAGAAAATCCAACCCAGTGCAGTAAAAAAATCCTACCACATCAGCAATATCAACAACAATTAAGCAAAGATTAATAAAGTTGGAGAGAGAGTAAGAATATTATAAGATAGGAAAAAGGGAATATGAGATCACTAAAAGAGGGAAAAATTATTTTGAGTGTGAAGAGGGAGGAGAAATGATAGTAGGGAATAGAAATGAGGCAAAGAAAGGGAGACAATAAAATTTAAAATGTAAGTAAAGCATGGAAAGGCAGTGGCAAAAATGGAGTAAGCAAAAGGAAGGGTATACTATGAGGTTTTAAATGAAATTAAAAGGGTAGTAACCAATGGGAACAAAATTGCAGAAAAACCACAGCAGGGTCAATAACAATGACAGCTGAGTAAAGATTAATAAAGTCAGAAGGGGAATAAGAATATTATACAAAAGAGAGAAGTGAAAGTGAGATGTCTACAGCAAAGAAAAATGATTTTGAGAGGATGGGAGAGGAAAACTAGTAAGAGAAAGGAATAGAACCCAGGCGAAGGTAGGGAAAAAGCAAAATAAAATTTCTAACTCATCAGATGAAGGGCAGGGGTAAGGTAAAATGGAGTGAGACCGTGGGAGAGTATCCTATACGATTTCAAGTACAAACTGATAGTGAAGAAATAAGGACGCCATTGGAGAAGAAGAACAGTAACTGTGATATCCTTGCCCAACTAGCCACAATCTATAAAGGTGGAAAGGAAATAAGATTATTATAAGAGGGGGGAAAAGAATGTAAGCTGACTTAAGGAAGGAAGAATGCTTTTATGAGGATAGATGGAGGAGAAATAGTAAGCGGAAGTAATAGGAACAGGGCAAAGTGTGGGAGAAAATAAAGTTTACAGCAAGAGTAAGAAAGGTCAGGAGAAGGCAAAATGGAATAAGACTAGGGAAGGGTATTATATGGGATTTGAAATTACACTATGAAATCATACATAATCTGAATATAAAAGAAGAAAAAAAGACCAAGAGTAGTGAGTTAGTTGGAATACAGTGGAAGCAAAAGAAATATTAAAAGGCTATGTGAGGTGAAAAAAAGAAGAAGGAAAGGAAAAAGCAAGCGAGTCCTGAGGAAGAGCCAGGTGTAATTCATCTCAGCTGTTGGTGTTCACCTTCCGACTTCTTTCTGGATCAGTCTCTGGTTTCTTTCTCAGCTCAAGGTCCCAGGGTGGGTCATCCAAGTTCTGACAACACTGCCTGTATCTCCTTCACCTACCTTCAGAGGGAGCTTCCGTTGCGATTGAGAGGGTGGAGCCTCTGTGTCTCCCCTGGGAGGCACTGTTCATTCATCTGGGAATATTGTGGGTGCTCCTATACCCCCTGTCTTAGTTTGTACCAGTTTATTTCCAAAAATCTATAGTTTCTGATTAGCTGTCTGTTTCATGGGAGGGAGGGATGGGGACAATGTATGTAAGAGTGTCAGCTTTCTCCTGCTTGCTATAGATGGCAGCTGTGTGTGAGCCAGCTGGGTGGATCCCTGAATCCTCCTTGCTGTACCGCTTTCCGAACTTTCTGCATTGTTGGCCACAGTGAAATAGGGCCCTAGGGCCCATCGTAGTCATCTACCTGTGAGGAGTTCAAAATGGGCCCTTTTAGGTGTCCATCCTGCTCTCCTTCTCTTGTGGAAATGCCCCCTGTAAGATTGTTAAGTCAACCCAGCCAGTTTTGCAGATCTCTCCCCACTCCTGCAGGAGGTGGGGGCTGGGTGCAGCCTTCCCTCCTGAGGTTCCACCAAGGAAGGGGGTTCAGTCTGGCCTCAGATAGTCTCAGGTGCACAGTTCCCCACCCACCACCATCGCAGCACACAGTGACTGGCACTCGCCACTCTGCGCAGGTGTGCCAGGGTGGTGCCAAGAAACGATCTTGCTTTGTACCCCTTCGATCAATCCACCCAACTCTACTGAGTGGGAGCAAATTGTACCCATAGTCCTCCCTCCTTGTTGGCAAGGCAGCTGCGTGTGGCGGGTACCTGCCCAGCACACCTCAGCCCTCCTTTTAAAAAGTCTCTCTGGGTGCTCCCAGTGCAGCCCCGAGCCGCTGTCTGACTTTCCACACATTCCCCTTCTCCAAAAGTCGAGTCTATTGCAGTCACAGATGACCGCGGTCCTCCTGCACGAGATCCAGGTGCAGATAGTATCTCTCTCACTCTCTGGCACGCTCCTGGTCGTTGTCCCCTGCTGCAGCTACGGGTGTGCTGCTAGCTGTGTGTGTGTGTGTGTGTAGCCTGGTTCTCCCCAGTGACTTTGCATATCCAAGTCACTCCCAGCCTGGGTCTGGGGATTCCCCGCCCTGGGAGGGGAGGGAACCGCTAGGCTGCTGTGTGTGACCGACCAGGCTCTCCAGGGGTCCAGGTACTGCAGCGGCTGGCACCATGGCTGCTGGCACCATGCCCAGGGACTTTCCCTGTCCACCAATAAATCCACCTTACCCCCTGTTTTGAAGCATCTTCTGTACTATTTGGCTTCCAAAGTTCACATCAGCTAAGATTCTATTGACCATTCCCTTCATTTTTTGGAAGATGAGCTAAGTGTCTGAGTTGGGTGCAAGAGCAAATGGGCTCAGCTTCCACCTACTTGGCCACCATCTTCAAAATCTAGATGACACGTTCCTTTCTGATGGTTATTAATGGTTTGATTTTGATACATTAATTAATGAGAGAAAAGAGAATTCTAGTATTCTAAAGCTTGTGACCATTCAAGTAGAACAGAAATAATTCTGAATAATGGCACAAATTGCTCTTTTGAAGTACAGTTGGATTTTGAACAACAGGTTAGAACTGTGCAGGTCCATTTACACAGGGATTGTTTTTCGATAAACACTGTAAATCTATTTTCTCTTCATTATGGTCTTTTTAACATTTTCTTTTTTAGATTACCTTATTGTAAGAATCCAGTATATAAATCATGTAACATATAAAATATGTGTTAATTGACTGTTTATGTTATTTGTTAGGCTTTCAACAACAGTAGGCTATTGGTAATTAAATTTTGGGGGAGACAAAAGTGACATAGATTTTTGACTATTAGCATCAGGGTTAGCACCCCTCAGTGGACACTTTTCAGGGGTCAATCATATTGTCAGGAAACCTACAGGGCAGGAAGAGAAGGTTTTTTAACCTGCCCACTCCCTTTATTTTTGACCTGAGTATGACATTTTTTTGGAACTGCTAAGTCCCATGAGTTGTGCAAAAATGGCCTCAGACAGTAACTTGGGCTGTGCCAGCGAGCTTTAGTACCAGGTGCTGAGCTAGCCGGCGGCCAGGCCCCTCCACCCTGCTCTGCTCCAGCCTCCACTAAGGCCTCCACCTCCTAACAGGCCCGCCCCTTCCAGCCTTGGCTCAGGCGCTGATGGAGACCGGCTGTCAGGAAGCCCTTCCTCACCTGTTTTTCTAGTTTTAGAATTCTTAGCCTGCATTTTCTTTTCTTTTCTTTTCTTTTCTTTTTTTTTGGTATGGCTCATTTGTGGGTAATGAGTTCTAAAAGAGCTTTGATGGTATTTGTAAGGGCCTTAGATGTCACCTGTCAAAGCCGAGGTTTTCCCCTTCAGGACTGAGTGAAAATTTACTGCTAAATGTCTGCCCTTTGAAGAGCAGCGTCCTGGATCTGTAAACAAATGAATGTGGAGAGGATAGCGACTTGGTTCAAAGTGTGAGTCTGCGAACTTGGCCAAGTTCCTTAAACCTTAGTCTCTCTGTCTCTTACATGGGTACAATATCCACCCTATTGAGTTGCTTTAGGGACTGACTAGCTGTTATAAGCAGGTTGCTTAGCATGGTGTCTAGTAGAACTGTACACACTCTTGGCTGTTGCCTGTTATATAGGAAGGGATAGTTATTTAAGACTTGATAACCTCCAGGCTTCTTTAAGGAACAGCAAATACAATGAGTACAACTGGACAGATGCTGAGAATACAGTCATATTCTTTTTCCGTTTATTTCAGATGTACTGGAGAAGAGTTCTTGGTAAACCAGGGCATCGACCTCTCGCCTTGGGGCCTGTGGAAGAATCATGTAGCCTTGGCATGTATGACTGTTATCTTCCTTACAATTGCTTACCTGAAGTTGTTATTTCTTAAAAAGTTTACATAAATTCCTCTCTAATTTACATGATTTATCTACTCATTAAAAAGGAGCATCTTGATTTATGTATTCATGAAGTTTTTTGTTGTCTTTTCATATACCATATTATTGTTTAGCCAAAATTATTTCCAACAGAAACCATCATAGAAATCAAAATGAATTGAATTATACGTAAAAGAACTCAAGTTATTATCTAGTGATATTATGTACCACTTATTCAAGTAGTCAGACAGTAACCGTGGGGGAGAAATATAGTTTAATTGATCTAAAAAAATTGAATTCTAAAATCTCATGACAGCCTCAGCTGGTGTAGCTCAGTGGATTGAGTTTCGGCCTGGGAACCAAGGGGTCGCTGGTTCAATTCCCCAGTCAGGGCACATGCCTGGGTTGTGGGCCAGGTCCCCAGTGCGGGGCGTGCAAGAGGCAACCACCCATTGATGTTTCTCTCCCTCTCTTTCTCCTTCCCTTCCCCCCTGTCTAAAAATAAAATTTTAAAACAATCTTTAAAAAAATAAAAAAAATAAGTAAAATCTCATGACAAGTCACTAGTCTATTAGCAGTTTCCTCATCTATAAACTGAATAGGTATGCTAGTGCCCTCCAGCTTCAGTATGATATGAATCTAGGTCTGCCATTATTTAATAGATAACAAATGTATTGATTCTATAGTGGAAGTATGAAAGCTAAACTATGTTGGAAAAATCCAGTGTCATTTACAGGGTAAAAGAACCATTATAATAGACAAAGCTCTGATAAGCCTTGCAGGGTTCGTAGAACTTACTGAGGTTTCTCTGTAGCGGAGTCAGAATATCTCAGGGTCTTGGCTGGGCCTTTGGGCTATAGTTGCAGGGAGCCAGGACCTGATGACTGAGCCTTCCTGGGGTTGCTCAGTGTTTACGTGCATGAGATCACCTGGGACCTTTGCTCAAGCACAGACGTCTGCGCCCTGTGAGCCCTGACACATCAGTATCTCCAGGGCTCTCCATAAAGAACTGTCCATGCCTGAGTTTGGTAATTCCCAAGATCCTTCCCAGCTCTGAAAATTGCAGACTTATGATGTAATAACTTATAACTGATCCTATCTAGGTGTTCTGCTTTCCTCATACACATCTCATTTATTCACACATTTTCTCTTAACTCTAACCTTTACTAGTAATAGGGAAGTGTTTTTTAAGTTCTTTTTTATTGAAGGGTAATATAGGGGAAAATTGACGTCAGTGAGTTGTTGTGAAAGGAACCCCCCGTGCATCCACCAGCCCTGATCACGAGGTACAGTGCTCACTCACACACTAATAGAATGGTGGAGTGGTGCCGTCATTCTGGAGGGCAACCTGTCAGTTCTGGGTAACATTAAATATTTTTATACCTGGGACTCAGCACTCGACCCTGTTATATACCCAGAGGAATCATGAAATGTCAACAAGGGAATTATGTACAAAGACTTTGAAATAGAAATAGTATAGCCAACAATTAACTATAAGAATGCAAAAGTAAATTGTGGTGGCTGCACACGAGGATATACTATGCAACCTTCAGAATAATTTACTAGAGATATAGATTGAAGAACTAATGGTTTAGAATAATTTACTAGAGATATATATTGAAGAAGTAATATGTCAATCATGTTGTTTTTGGACATAAAAGGAGGCTTTTTCAAAATCCAAGTCTTCACCACAATATTATCCTCTTGATACAAGGCAAATTACCCAACTGTTTCTCCTTTGAAACAGACAACTCTTAAAACTGTTTTTATATCAAGTTTTTATTAGGCAGTAAAGTGCTCAATATTACACATTAATGAAATTCTCGATTGTTAAGAGAAACCTGCATATGTAACACCTTCTTAATAATATTATTATAAGGGGGAAAATTATAGGGAAGGACAGAGGAGGGAATTCTCCATGACTAAAGGAGAAAAAAGAATATGTAACATAATTTTACAGGTGAAATGAAAAACAGTATAACAGTAAGCATCATAAAAGATTTTCTAGTGGCCGTAATTGACATATGGCACATGGTCAATACACATGGATACCACATAATGGCTGCACTTCAAATTGAAGTTTGTTTACATGTAACAACATGGTACACATACATAAATATTCAATGCA
>PVJD01020118.1:0-10183 GCA_004026545.1 Mormoops blainvillei
TTTAAGGAAGACTTGCTTTCTGGAACAGGACAAACAGACCACCTAAACTTAGGTTTTAAAACAGGTTTTGAATTAATTTTTCTAGGAACAGAATGCTTTAATTACAAAAGAATGGCTAGATCATCTAACTATACTTGTGAATAAAACCTGAGTTAAATTACTTAAATTATGTATTATCATCTAAGAAGCTTTAAGCTTTTTTAAAGTATAGCTTATATGTTCATAATTCAGAAAACTTTCTTGAAGAAACACCTGTTCTTTAGGCCTTAAAATTCAAACCCACAGCTTGTTAGAGGATGTTCCACCAAGATTGGCACTGAAAGGGATGCGGTTTCTTTTCTTCCTTCTAACTTTCCAAATTTTTGAAATGGAAAGACATTCAGTAAACTACCAGGCAGCATGTTGTAGTTAATATGTAAGATACTCCCTCTCTTTATTTTAGCCTCAGTTTCCTCATCTGCGAAAGGGAACACAAAGCCCACCTGTCAAGTGTTGAACGACATAATAATGTATGCAAAAGCTTTTTGTAAATTGTAAAGAGCTATAAGAATGTAAGTTGTTGATATAAGCTGAGTATCATAACACAATTAATTTTGTTCACCAGCCACTTATGAATCAGTGCTGTTCTATCAGCAACAAGAAATAAAGAACATTCAGTAAGATGAAGCTCTCCGGCTGCCGGAAGACCTAGATTATTTGACCCTCAGGCATGTGTCTTTGTCCGATGAAGTTCGAGAGAAGTTACATTTCAGCCGCCCGCAAACGGTAAGAAAACAGACAATGAATGGGTAGGCGGAGGTTATAAATTCAGAGACAGTGCTTTAATGTTTTTTTTAAATCTCGAGTTCCCATGGTTACATAATTATTTCATCATAACAAACTTAACCTCTTACTTTCAGAATCTCTTTCTATGACCGATGTCAGTATATTTTTATGAGATTAAAAAGCTTAGTGTAAATAAGTAGTCAAAAGTCAAGAACTCAGTGGTTAGCTGTCTGTAACTTTTCAATTCCACTTTTTACTTTTTGTCTACAGTGTCACAAAACTGATAGGTACCCAGTGGTTACTCTGGTCAAAGTTGGCATGTATAAGGGGGCATTTTCTGCCCAAGAGCACTGCTCTCACAGGCCCCTTGTAATGTACTATTGAAACAACTGAGGATTGTTTAGATTCCATATTGCTATTTGAATGATGCTAAACTTTGACATATAATACAATTTGGGCTTGTGAAAGAGTTGAGGTTTTGCTGCTTGTTTTTATTGTTTTGCTAACTGAATAATGAATATTAATTATAAATCAAAGTACATGAGCTTCTCCCCTACCCCTTTACCGGAAGACTGGAGTTTCAATTACCCTTATCACTAGAAATGATTGGAGGGTTGCCAATGAATTAATTAACATTCTGGAAAGAGCAAATCAGGTGAGAAGATAAAACTCATTAGAACTCTACCTCATATCACTCCTCTAATATTCAAATAGTTTCATTTATTCTAAGTACTGGGGCTTACTGCTTACCAGGAAAGACAGATATAAAACAAGTAATCACACATATTATGAGGGCTGTAGCCAAACAAAGATGAGGAGCTATAACATCATATAAGTGGGGAAACTAGTCTAATGAGGCAGAGCGTCACTGAAAACTCTGCCAAGGAAAAACCCGAGGGTTAGGAGGGTCGTTGAAGAATGGGGTGCAGTTCCAGCTGGGGAGCATAAGCTGGCCTGGAGATGGGAGAACGTGCAGAAAGAGGCTCCAGGGAGGGCAAGTTAAGGGCACTGGGACGCTCCTGCGGGCTCTGCAGACCGGGGAGTAGTGATGATGGGTGTTTTTAAGATCAGTCTGCTTTTATAGCTTGAAGGTAAATTCAGAGTTTAACACGCAGGGAGATGCACTCCATTCTGTTTGGCAGATGTCATGTAATCAGTTCTGGACTTTCTCTGACTGAAACGGTTTGGAGGCATCTCAGTATGTTGTGGAAAAGCTGTCATAGTAAAAGAATAATCTCCATCCTAAAAACACATTAATGGTTTCAGAGTGTCCCAGAGGAGCTTGTGTCGATGGCTGAGAGATATAAGGCAAATAAACTGAAAAAAGAAGTGGAAAAAAAATTGGGAAGACCCCAAGGAAAACCCAAGAAGTTTTATTATTAATGTTTATGTTGAAAAGTGGTACAAGCCTACTTAGAGGGAAAATTTGACTTCGCAATGGGCTTGCTCTTTTTCTTTTTTATTGTTGCTCAAGCACAGTTGTCCTCACTTTCCCGCCACCATGTCCCCCTGCCCTCCCCCTGCCCACCTCCCTCCCTCAGTCCCACCACCCTTAGGCTTTCTCCACGGCTCCTTTAGGCATGTTCCTTGAAGGCCCTTCCGCTCTTCCCCCACAAACCCCCTCCATCCACCCCTCTGGTCACTGTCAGTGTGTTCTTTATTTCCATGTCTCTGCTTCTTTTTTGCTCGCTTGTTTGTTTCATTGATTAGGTTTCAATATAGGTGAGATCATATGCTATTTGTCTTTCACCGCCTGTCTTTTATCACTTAGCATAATGCTCTCCATCTATGCTGTCGCAAAGGGTAGGATTTCCTTGTTTCTTTCTACTGCATAGTATTCCATTGTGTAAATGTACCACAGTTTTTTGATCCACTCACTTACCGATGGGCACTTGGGCTGTTTCCAGCCCTCGGGTATTGTAAATTGCCCTGCTTAATTTGAAGATCTTTGAAAAACTGGAAATCCATTGTTTCTTTCATATTCAATTTGCTTTAACAGAAATCCTTTACTTATTTTGTCAACTACGTCTTCAGAAAATAGATTGACTTCAGAAATAAAAAAATTACTAAGCTGTTCTCTCTTGAGGCACTGAAGAAAATATTCCAGGCACCTATCAAAGCAGAGTTCCACATCTGTTAGTTGCCACTGACTGTCATATGGGTAGCTGGCACACACGTGAAAGAAGGCAGTTTTCACATGATAAGAACAGAATTTCTTCAGTTCCTTTCGGTTTTCATACTTCTTTTTCAATTCTTCTAAAAGATACTTCATTAGTTTTAAACAATCTTTCCTGTTGAATAGAAAAAGAAAACCATTGATTTTTACTTATGTACAATCTCCTTCATTCCACAAAGAGCTTTAGGCATCTTCCAGGAAGTAAAATAAACAATAAAGATAATATAATACATAAAAAGACACAAGGAATAAAGAAATATAACTGAAGTTACTCTAAACCCTGGCTATTTTTTCAAATATTTGCTTTACAGTTTCAAAAACACATTTTTTTCTTCCCTCTTCCCCCATCCTAGCTTACATATTTTATTCATCAGGATTAATATAACTATGAAACTGGCAGACATTTGTATTATTCATCCAATGATTTTGCTTCGTTAAGCTACAAATATTTACATTACCCATCCAGTTACTTAGTAGTTCCAAAATTTAATACTTTCAAGAATATTTAACCATATCAGCAAAACACGTTCCTTCCTACTGGCTCCAAGGCCTGCGCGCGAAGCCGTGAAGCCCCCCGCGCCTGCTGGCTGGGCATTCCTGTTCCGGCCCTTTGACTTTTGTGGCCCTGACACTGGGCAACTTGAGAAACTCCTATGAACATTTCCTTTTCAATCTCACTTCTTTATGGTGTGTATGCTACCAAGAAAAATAATTACCCATCTCTCAGTGTTGTTTCAAATTTAGCCAGTCGGTCCCTGGCCTTCAGCGCAGCCAAACCATCTCAAAGCCAGCCCCAGTATCTGAAAGAATGAACCTCTGGCACCCTCCACCCTCCCGTTATGTGACATTAATGTTCATTACCTTGAAGTAACCACAATACTGAGACGCAACCAGCTGTCATGGCTAATCATGGCTAGTGTTTACACCCTCTTATTCTGTCCTCCTTACACATCCATCTGATCCAGGTTCAGGACTATGGCCCCTGGTCTTGCCTTCTGACAACGTTCTTCCTTGGTCCCCGGGAGCTGGCCTCCCTGGTTTCATGCACATCCTCTGGATAACACTCCAGGTCAGTCCAGCCATGTGCTGACCCCAGGACTCACCCAGCAATGATCATCTTTAGGTCTGAGCTATGGAGCCAATTGAAAAAAGAACATGCCATCGATAAGCCCCCATCAAACAAAATGAGAAGTTACCTGCAACATTTCACCCCATCGGTTTCACAGCATGTTTTAGAGTGTCCGTGGTTTTTCAAAATGTCCTTTTCGATGTGAGAGAAGGATAGCCGCCAGGTTTCCTCTTAATTCCCAAAAGAAAAATAGAAAAGCACTTTCCCAACTGTCCACACATACACAACACAATGTATAAGTGATTTCCTTCTTCAACATGTCATTCTCAAAACTTTCTGGGAGAGAGTCCCATGGAAGTGAACAGATAAATAATGTAATTGCATTTTTAAAAAGTCATGTGAAGCAAAGAACGGACAAAAATAAGACAAAATGGGGGTGGGGGCTTAATATACTTAGTAAGTTGTGTTGCCATCTATATATTGCAAAATCAGTTTCTTAATAATTTTTCAATAATAAACTGAATCTATTGATTCAAAAAATTGGAACCATCCTTTCCAACTTTTGGTGTTCATGGAAAATGAATTAGGAGACATGTCCGTTCCTTGGAAGAGTTTCTATAAGGACAGATTTCTTCCCTCTCCCCAACTTTCACCATGGCTAGCTCTTGGAAGCTCTGACTATCCTATTAATTAGTTGGTTTTATACCGGAAATGATGACTGGTTTATAATTTAAAAATCAATATAATCTGTCACATTAAGAGAATCGAGGAGAGACGTCGGATCATCTTAACACAGGCAGAACATGCTGTTAAAGAAATTTAACATTTACTCATCATTAAAAAAAAAACTCTCAGCATTTAAATCTCGATGGAAATTTGATCTGATAGAAGTCAGATTTTAAAAAAGAACACATGGTAATAGAAATATGATACTATAAAGTACAAAGCTGAGGTTTTGTCCTTTGAAATCAGGAAGGCAGGATGTCTACTCTCCCTATTTCGGTTCAACATGCCCTGGCTCTCCTAGTGAGCGTAATACGGGGTGTTGCACTGGAAGAGAGAAACAAAGCAACCATTATCGATAGATAATACAATTGTGTGTGAAGAAAATAAAACGAAGCTAGGTGACAGGTATGTAGGAGTTCAGTAAATTCTTCATTTTACAGCCCTGGCCAGGTGTCTCTGTCAGATGGAGCGTTGACCCCTACAACTAAGGGTTGCGGGTTCCATTCCCGGTCAGGACACATACCTAGGTTCAGGTCTGATCCCCAGTAGGGGCGCGTACAGAGGTGACCAATCACATCGATGTCTGTCTATCTCATTCCCCCCTCCTCTCTCTAAAATCAATAAGCATATCTCAGTGGGGGTTTAAAAAAATTCTTCAGTCTACTTTTCTATTGGTTGAAAATTTTCCATACTAAAAAGTTACAATTGCCAATGAGTAAATCTAAGAAAAGATTCACAAAACTTCTATGGAGAAAACTCTAAAACTTCACTGAGAACTATTGGAGGAAATCGGAATATTGGGTTAGCCAAAAAGTTCGTTCAGTTTTTTCCGTAAAATAAAAGACACATTTTTCATTTTCACCAATAACCTTACTTATTTGGATATTTTGAGTATGTCCTCTACCTCCCAATATTAGTTTCCAGTGGGCAGAGGCCAGGGGTGCTGAAAAACATCCTCCAATGCATAAGACAGCCCCACAGCAAAGGACTATTTCGCCAAAATGTCATAGTACCAAGAAACTTCACAAACCACTTTTGACACATTCGAGCGGTCACATAAACTGCAGAAATCTTTTGGTTTTTTTTTGCATTTCAGTTGCATTTTTAACCTTTCTTGAAATAATAAAGCATTATATGTTGGAAATGTCGCATATCTTCTTCCACCTTCAACACTAAAATGTGTGCACAATGCCCTCGCTGGTGTGGCTCAGTGGGTTGAGTGTCAGTCCAAGACGTGAAAGGTTGCTGGATCGATTTCCAGCCAGAGCACATGCTTGGGTTTCAGGCCAAATCCCCTGTAGGGGACGTGCGAGAGGCAACGGAGTGATGCTTCTCTCCCTCTCTTCTCTTCTCTCTATAATACAAATAAAATCTTTGCAAATAAAAATAAAAATAGCCCTGGCTGGTGTGGCTCAGTGGACTGAGTGCCAGCCTAGGACCAAAGGATCACGGGATCGATTCCCAGTCAGGGTACATGCCTGGGTTGTGGGCCAGTTCCCCGGTTGGGGGCGTACGATAGGCAACCACCACATTGATGTTTCTCTCCCTTTTTATCCCTCCTTTTCCCTCTCTCCAAAAGTAAATTTAAAACACCATTTTTTAAAAACTAAATATAAATAAATAAAATGGCTGCACAAAAATTCCTCAATTTTGATAAGATTTTTTAAATGCACACTGATATGAGAGCTGTCACAATTCAATCTAAAACAATTGTTTGGAATGATGTTAAAGACAACTAAGCACTAGTAGAGCCATCGTCAAGACAAAAACCGAACAAACTTTGTTGCCAAGCCAACAAATGGAGGTATACACCTGACCATGAACTGGAAGACTCATTATTATAGAGTTATCAAATCTTTCCAAATTTATCTATAGATTCAACATACTCTCAATCAAAGTTCCATAAAATGCTTTGTGGAACTTGACAGGACGATACTAAAATTTTTATGAAAATACAAAGGGTCAAGAATATCTGAAACACTCATGAAGAAAGACAAAGTGGGAAAACTTGGCCTACCAGATACCAAGACTTACAAAGATACATTATGTGTGACAATACAGTATAGTGCAAGAGTAGACAAAGATTTTAATAGAATGCAATAAAGTGTGTAACAGCTCTACAATACGTGGACAAGGAATATGTGGAAAAGGTGGCGCTGTGCTAGGTGTGCTGCTCCCTGCCACTGTGTGAATCCCTTTAGGATGCTCGTTTATGCCATTCTGGAAAAAGCAAGGCTACAGAGATGGTAAACACATCAGTGGTGGCCTGAAGGTTGGAATGGAAGGGCTGCGTAAGTGAGGCCCAGGGGACTGCAGGGCACTGAAACTGCTGTGTAAGGGTAGATAGGTGATACAATGCACTCGTCAAAACCAGTAGAACTTTAGAGCACAAGGAGTGAACCTTAAAATATCAAACTTAAAAAATGATTTAGGAGGTCAAGGGATCCCGGAAAAATGTAGACTGTGAGAAGGGACTCTAACTTCACGACAGATGTATAAAACAACCCACCCGAAAGGGGTGGGTAAAATTACCTTGGAAATGGGGTCCTTAAGACTGAAGGCCAAAAACTGTGCGTAAGCACTGTACTGAAATCGATAACTGTTTCCCGCGGAGGAATGGCTTGACATTTGGAAACAGCTGTATGTGCCTACTAGATCCAACAGTTAAGTGACTAAGTGGCTGATGGGGAGTCAGGTTTCTCACTGTGTGAATGAAAGGTGACAGACAGCAAGGAGAGAAAGAATGATCCATGTGGTGATGCCATAAAATAAGACAGCAGGAACTCGTGTATAACAATGGAGATGATGGGTAGTTACATATAAAAATATTTAGAGGTATGTGTTTATACTGAGCTTAGTACACATACATATATTTCCTTATTCCTTCAGCCGAGAGGGTTGACACCCTAACAACAGAACACACATACACGCAGCACCCAGTTTGTGGTTTCTAGCACATTCTCCAATAAAAGGATCAGGACTACGTGCAGAAACGGACGATCCTAGGACTGATACAGGAAATATACAGGATGGGCCTGGAGCATCTTGTAGAGCCAGAAAGTGAGTAAGTGCTGAAAACAAAACAAAACAACCCCCCCCCCCACCATTTTAGGGGCATGTCCAAAGGTCAAGGGGAACCAACTGAAAAGAGCTGCCAAAGACCAAAGCTGGAACAATGGGAGCAATAAAATTAGTAAAGTGGTATTGCATTACAGCCCAAAGTATAAAACAAATACCTCTGACTCCGTGTTGATATAAATGATTAAGAAAATTAATAAAAGGGGAAAGAGACAAATCCCCCATGCAGGAGAATTCAAAAAGCTTTGCGTGCATACTCTGCTCTTAAAGTGGTGGAGCACAAGCCCCCCCCATACGTGTGAGCTGTGCACTGTGACCGCCTTCCAAACAGCACAACATGAAAAAGAGGGAAATGAGTAACTTAACAGTGCGGAAACCTGGCAAACACGACCTCAGCCAGGTGATCGAGGTCGGCACCAACAGTGCTTAGTCACGACCATGGCATGTTTCCTTAACATGATGTGATGAAAATGGCACTTCACCCGTCTGGTAAAAACCCCCAACTCCAGGCTAATCGTAAGGAAAGCGTCAGGCACGCGCCAGAGGAGGGGCATTCTACAGACTACCTGGCTGGCACTCCTCAAACCTGGCAAGGTCATAAAAACATGGAGAGGCTGAGAAAGTGTTACAGCCGAGAGGAGCCTAAGGAGACATGATGACAGAACGTAATGTGGTGTCCTAGATGGGACCCTGGAATGGAAAACGGACATAGGGAAAAGTAAAGAAGTACGAATAAAGTATCGTTCACGGAGGCTTGGCAACGAGCCAAAGATCACACAGCTAGGAAGAGGGGTTTCGGGGTGCAGGCCCAGAGCAGTCTGACTGCAAGGCCAGGGCTGTCTTTCTTTATTAAAAGCAAATTAAATGGTTAAGACTCAAATGCAGGCCGGTAGGCATTTTAAAGCTGATGATTTGGTAGCACAACTACAACTACGCCCGTTTCAGTACCGTCGTTCACCAAACTCCCCTCTCGTAGCCTATTTCGCCCGATGACTCTGGAAATGCCAAGAGCAATAGTTGATCTTTTACTGCCCTTGAATAGGACATTAAAAACTTTTATTCGTGTCTTTAAATCAATTAACTTTCACATTCAAGATACCTTGAAAATGGTTTTCCTCCTTCGCATGCTTGGGTACCAGGTAATATGGCTGTAGTCTTAAATCCCTCCTAACTTTCGTTCCAAGCCAGTATTCGATGGGCAGGCCGTCCTGGGTGCTAGCTGGCCAGCTGCCTTTCACTTGCAAAGCCAAGATTATATCCACAGATATTTCTTCAGGTTTTCTAATAAGAAGTGTTACAGCAGGACATCCTCTCTTCTTCCTCTTCATAATGACATCTAGATCTGTTAAAAAATATAAAAGGAAAAAAAAGGATTTATCGATCTAATTTTCTTGAAAATATAGGAAAAATAATAAAGCTATAGTTGGAGATCCATAGTGTTAAGGTGAAAATAAGTTCTGAAGCAGAAACTGACCCCATCGGGCAAATTGTTTTACCCATTTAACCAATATTCATGGTACTATCATGGCGGGGAGGCGCTGTCAGGAGTCTGTCTAGCATACGTGATGAGGAGCGCCCGAAGACTCTGGGGTCTGGGAATGCCTTCGTTAAATTTTCACATCAATTGGTGAATGGCCGTGGGGAGGGAAGCCTGGAAAAGAAGCCAGGTGAGCAGCAGGGAGCGGCAAGATGATCAAGAAGACCAAAGAGGAAAACTTGAGGGAGGACACAGGCCACAGCCGTAGCCCCGCACCGGGGCGTGGCTGCCTGTGTTAGCAGAGGCAGGGAGCATGAAGACACAGGGAACGATGCCTCCTCACTGTGACGTTATTCAGCATAGCCAATCAGTGCAAACAACCTCGGAGTCCACTGATGGGTGATGCATGAAGAAACCGTGGCACACACAGGCATCCCTCAGAGATATTCAGACCACTGCAATAAAGCGAATATTGCAATAAAGCAAGTCACAGGAATGTTTTGGTTTCCCAGTGAAATAAGAGTTACGTTTACACGATACTGTAGTCTGTCAAAAGTGCATAACACGATGTCTAAAAAAACACTGCACATGTCTTCATTAAAGGTAGTTGATTGCTAAAAAATGCTAAAGCGTCATCTGAGCACGTTGGAAAAATAGGACCAACAGGTTTGCTCAGCGCAGGGCTCCCACAAACCTTCAATTTGTAAGAAATGCCTCATCTGTGACATGAAATAAACTGAAGAGCAATAAAGGGAGGTATGGCCGTAATAGAATTCAGCCTTAACAAAGAAAGAGATCCTGGCATTTATGATGACATGGATGAACCTGGAGAAATTAAGCCAGAAACAGACACAGAAACGCAAATGTTGCACGACCTCACTTATATGTGAAA